>CAUYRT010022532.1:0-87089 GCA_963574885.1 Lepilemur ruficaudatus
CCTCCGTGTAAGAAAAGAAATAACATCTGTTTGCGTACTTTCCGGGGCTGCTGTGTGGATAAAACAAAATCATGCTTATAAAAGCAGTTAACTGATGGCAAATCGCCAACTTTTCTGTTCTTCATATGAGTGAAACCAGCACGTCCGGTTTCTCTTTAACCCTGCCCCTGAATCCCCATGAGCTGTGATTCATCCTGAACCAACCCAGAAGTAGGACTGATGAGCAGGTCCTTTACCACTCCTTCTTCCCCCCAAATTCTTCTGCCATGGGAACCTTTCGCTTCCCTTGCAAGCCCCTCAAGTGTCCTCGGCTCCATTCTCAGTGCACTGTCATGGGCAAAGTGTTTGTTCTCTGTTTCATGGAATCAGGGGAGCCAGTTTACAGCATTCTAGGCCTGAGGAGACTGGACTTCTATCCTAAAGTGGGCTAAACCAAGCCCTTTCTCATCCAAGGAGATGCTCATCCACCTAAATGCAAGGATGATAAATTGTCTCCCTAATATTAATATCATTCTAGTGACCAAGAGAATAAGCTGTTAAATAGCACAAATTGCCTTTTATTATTTTTGGAATGCCAGTTTGCTTCTCCTTTCAATTTTTAATGTGTTTACTTGAATTTCGGAAATTATTTAAAACTCACTTATTTTGGAAGTGATCATCATGGGAAGCTCTTAGAGAGTTGTGGCTTGATTTGGAAGCTGGGGAGGAGGTTGGTGATTGGGTTAGGACTTGGATGTTAAGCTAAGATGTTAGTATTTTGTCTAGTCACCCTTGGCTATCACATACCACTTGCCCAAGTTGCCAGAGTTGGCCACCTGAGGAGGAGGAGCCATTCATCCCTCGGTTCTGTGTATCACAGCTGTCTTCCTCCCTGTGCCCAGGATGGAGGGAAACAGCTATGTGCTCCCTCGCAACACAATGTTAATAACACTTGATATAAATACATTACCGTGTATGGAAAAGTGAATACCTAAATAGAAAGTATGAGGGTGGACCACACACATGATGTCTAAACGACAGAAAACAGATATTTCTCCTACCTTTTGACCCACTAGAATGTATCTTTATACCTTTGTCATATTGTCCTTCAGACTCCTCTGACTACACAAGTCCTACCCAATCTCTAATATTCAGCTAATATTTTTCCTCATCTAACTCCTTCAGTTTCTAGTGGTCCTCTTTACTGAAAATTCTGACTGTATCCCAACACTTAACATTTCAAGATATATTATCACATATTACTTATTCATTGTTTAATGGGTTTTAACTGCAATCCATGAATAGGCTATCAGCTAAATGTATGAAACGAATGTTGCATGTGCACACACACACACATACACACACACACACACACACACACACTCGAAGTATAATCAGAGAACCTCTGAGAGTCTTTGTGACCTGGTCAGAGGGTCCATGAGGTACTACCTTTTAATACCAGTGTAAAGCTGGATTTTCTTCATAGGCTTCAAGCAAACTCTACATATCATAACAGAAATGAATGCAGAAGCAGATATGAGGATACAGCCATCTTTCATCAAGCCAAACATTGAATATGTTTATAAAAATGTAAACCAACACTATTCATTTCAGTAATGATATTTGTTTTGAAACAGATATTTTAAAAAATGTTATTTACATAAATATGTAATAAAATTATTGTCATTTTAAATGAATTGAGAGATAAATATTTTAAAGCCATAGATTTAACAAAGCTAATTAAATTAATTACAGTCTTACAATATTATAAATATCAATAGTTATAATCCACATGCACATAAAGCTCTTTGAATTCCTCAATGATTTTTACTAATCTAAAGGCATTTGGAGACCAAAATGGTTCTCATTTTGAGAACTAGGATTGAGAATGTCTATCCTAGTTCATTGTAGCATTTTTTTTTTTGTCTTTGCAAGTGGGACAGTTCTGCAAACAACCATGATATGTAAAGAACACAAGTTCATTACCAAGACTGAGTACTGTCTAAAGAAAGTGTGGATTTCAAGCCCTAGACTATTTGATGTGGAGAAACAGGCATTATTTTCTTGCTGTTTTGAGATTGATGCGTGTAAGTGTTGGAGAATATGAGAAGGAGCAGGGAAGTTATTATAAAAATATTAGCCGAATCAAGCATAGCAGGGCGGGTGCAATGAGATGTGTTCCAACTGCCCTCTGGGCCCTTCTCCTCCATGCACTTCAGTTCTTTCACACGCCCTCAAAGCCCAGCAAGAACACAAAGGGAGGGTGAGTTTGGCAGGCAAAAGATGGTCCATACAATCTTTTAGGATCTTCCAATAGAGATCCAGCTACTGGTGAAGTATCTCTGGAGTAAAAAGATAGGTCCTTCAGATGGTGTTTTTAAAATAAAAATAAAAAGGAGGGCACAGAAAAAGGTACATAAAAAAGCATCTTCTAGAAAAAAGAATATAGCTCTAAAACGAGCTTAAAAGAAAGCTTTCTGACCAAAGTCCTATTTTTTTTTAATTTTGCATGGATTATTTCTTTGAAGACACATACACTGCTCTTTTGTAAATGCCCAATTTAGCAGAGAAGATTCATGATCTGTGTCACTTGTCTTTTGTACATAGACAGATGCATATCTGCACTGCTTCTTATGAGTGTTTTCCTTTTTGTACACTCTCTTTAAACATACTTATCCATTTCAACTAATTAAATTATCCATTGTATCTATTACCTACCCACATTTTTCTTGACAGCATAAAGCCGTCTTCCTCTGAATATGTTTATCCTCCTCTAAATCTTTGCCTTGACCTGCACCCTCCCTACATATTCATCTCATTTCTTTTATTTTCACTTTCAAACAATTTCCCAAATTCCAATGTAACAATGTAGTCACGTATGAATAGAGGACTGAATGTTAAGTCACAGCATGAATGTTTGCGACTCTCTACTTATTTGATCTTGAATATTCTCTCCACTTTTCCATGACTCAAGTATTTGATTTGCAAAACTATATTAATAATATCCAATTTTTCATATCTTACAGAAAGTCTGAGAGAATAAAACATTAGATAGTATATGAGCCTATTTTACATAGAAGCAATATACTAGTAAATAGACATCATGCACAATATCATTATACTGCATTACTCAGACATTATGTTCTGACCTCTACACTGTCATTTAATGTCTTCAAGCTATATTTTTCTTGTTGGCATAAATAAAACCTTCATTCATTTATTCAATAAGCCTTTAGTGAATTGCAGACTATAACCAATTATTTTGGCAACTGTGGATATATAAGGAAATAGGACTTCATTGTTCTCCTTACCATGGAGAACCTACAAATGAGTCCCTAAGACAAACATACAGGCAGAGTGCTTTAGGCAGGGCAGGCTGGGACCTGCTGCAGTAAAAAATAACCCCAAAGTCTCAGTGGCTTAACCCAATAGCAATTCCTCCCTTCCCTGTACTTCCCAGGGAGGTATGGAAACTCCTTTTGGATCTGGGCTGCTCTTGTGACTTGCTTTGACGAAGAGCATCTGTAGATTATAGATCTAGTTCTTAAGATGCCTAGCGGCCTCTGCTTTTGCTCTCTTGGAACACAGCCACCATGGTGTAAGGAAGCCATGTAGAAAGTCCCTGGAGAATGAGACCACACGAAGAGAGGAGACCAGGAGGAGAGAGAGTATGTGGAGGAGGGAGACCATATGGAGAGAGACCAACCACGTGGAAGAGAACTGAAGCACCCACCCCAGCCAGAGTGAGCCTAGGTAACATCAGCAGAACTTCCCAGCAAATCCACAGAATGATGAGAAATTATAAATTAGTGTTTTCAGCTAATGCGTCTTGGGCTGTTTTTTATCTGTTTTGTTGAATAAAACATAGCATAAATGTTTAATTCCACTCAAGCTACCTGCTTGTCATGTGTTTGGCAGGAAAGCTCTGTTCCATAGAGTCACCTGGGAACTAGGATTAATAGAGTCGCTGCCACGTGACTGCTAGCCTATGTGCAACAGTGGGCCTCCTTACTCACGGCAGTACAGGAAGAGAGCAATCAAATGTATTTATGTGCTGGAAGTGACCCCTGTCACTTCTGCTCTCTGCCCCTGGGCTAAATCTGGTAGTATGGTCCCAAATAACTACAAGGGGGTAGAGATGTGCAATGCTCTCCTGTTCCCTGAGAGGAGAGGGGAACCCAATGTAGGCGAGCACTAGAATTATCTGTGAAACACAGCCTTGAAATATAGTGTGCAAAGTGCTAGAATAAATAAAAAAATTTGTCCTACCCTGAGTCAGTCCAGAAAGACTTAGGTGTGTTAACAGCTCAGTTTAGGTGTGAAAGAATAGAAAGGTGTAGAGCAACAGAGAAAGAAGGTAGGGACTTTGCAGTCCCAGGGAGCTGCACATTTAGCAGCATAGAGAGGCATGATGAGGCACAGCAAATTTCAAAAGTGGCAGAAAGTGAAATAGTTGGAGCATAAGTTAAATATCTGGAGATGAAGGTAAACAGGTAAGTCTATGTAATATTTTGAAGGGCCTCATACAATGCTACTAAGTTCCATTCTATAAATTATAATAACTCCAGTGAAAAATTTCAAAAGAGGAACACTCTGGACATATTTACATTTTCATGAAGAAACTGTGCAAGTGGAAAATGGGTTGGGATGTCTGAAAGTAAGTGGCAGAAAAACTATAAAGACTGACGACAGTTCAAGTGAAAGATGATGGAGAATGGGTATGAAGGGTAGATTCGAAAGGTAATTCTGAAGTAGAATTGATAAGAATAGGTCCTCATAGATGTAGGATATAAGGAAAATAAGTGAGAGGGAGGAGATGGGAATAATCATCGGATTTATTATTTAAGGTGCACACTGAGAGCCTGGGATATATATCAGGTTTGTGGCGAGAAGGGAAAAAAAGACATTGAGTTCCATTTTGGCCATATCAGGCTTGAGATGCCTTTGGTAAATTCACATGAAAAGTGATGCACTATTGAGCAGATAGCCTTCAAGTTAGGACGTTAGGACGGAACACAAAAATAAAATGACTCAGGAAGAAGAAAACGTGGGTCCAGAAAGAAGCGCATCATCACAAACCTTGGAGAATCCCACGTTCAATGCTAGTCTAAGAGAAAGAGATCACCCAGAGAGAGCCCTGTAGGATTTACTGAGTTCACACAGGTTAAGCTGGCATAATTATTAAAGGTATAACTGCAATGATCACGATTGTTAGTTGTCTTCCTTCCCGTTTACTAAACATACTTTTAGTTTAGTAAACTGGTTGAGTTTTAAATCTCAAAAAACACAAATCTCATATTTATGTTTTATTTGTTTTTGAAAACCTTATAGTTAAGGCTAACATCTTTTAGAAAAAAATACATGCTAAAGGAACTGCCGATCTAATTTCATCATACTATAGGAGTTACAATGAATGGTCATGTCCATCTTTTTTTTTCAATTATTCTGTAAAGATAAGATGAAGAGTAATATTTTGGCTTTTGCTTCACTATAGCATCTGAAATAGGTGACTGCTTAAAACAGATTCTAGAATTGAGTGGCTGAGTCAGTAATTCAATCCAAAGTAAAAAACACTGCTTTCCTTCAACGTAGTCATAGATATCAAGTTGAAAGTTACAGTGCGGCTTAGCATATTGCTGGCTACCTAGGCAAGTTCCTTCCTTTTTCCCCTGTTGGAAGGATGGGATTTACCAAACTCTGCTTGAGACCTGTGGCTATTTTGATGTAGCCAGTCTAATGTTATTAGACAGGAAAATATGCACTTGAGCCAAATTACACAAGTGTGTGTCCTGGCACTAACTTTAATGTGCACCTGGGCTTCAAAAAAGGAAAAATAGAAACTCAAATTCCTTTCTTTTTCTTTTGGGATTCAGCCCTAACACCATTTTGTTTAAATTTCATAGGTTTAAGTTTCATCAAAGTAGAATTTGTTTATGTAAAATTACATACCAGATGTTCACTGCCATGGAAGTTGTGGAATATTTTATTGCCAATCTGACCCTTGCGGATTCCACAATTACAAACCGAGGCAAGGTTGTTTATATAAGGTTTCAACCATAGACAGTGTAGAAATGTGGTTATATAAGGTCTATGGTCTCAAAAACAGATCTACTTTAGTTTTTAAAAATCTCTCTTTTAGAAATGGATATCCTAGAGCTTATAAAAATTGGAGTTTGATGAAGTGCAAATTAGTGGCCAAATTCTGTATTTTTAAAAGCATTTTGATGAATTTTGCCACTGGCCCTGCATATGTTATTTGAGGTGAGATAAAATAACATATGAGGTCATTGAGCATTAAGTTAAATGTTCTTCTTCTGTAGTAGTGATTTTCTACTTTAGTGCACAACAACCTCACCTGCAGGGTTAAAACAGATTGCAGGGGCCACGCACCTGAGTTTCTGATTCAAGTCTTGGGTCCACCAAGAGAATATGCATTTCTATCAAGTTCCCAGATGATGCTGTTGTTACTGGTTCAAGGGCCACACTTTAAGAACCTGTCCATGGCTGATTGAACATCTGGCTATGCCAAAACTGACCAGTGACACGTGGCCTACAATCTGGTGTGAAAATATGAACTGGGACAATTAGCTGCTTCTTTTCAGTCATTTAAATCACCACGAGTGGTCAATGAGAGAAAACTTGAAAGGGGGCAGTGAGGTCAAGTGCTACACAAGCCAAGCACATGGACCAGAGGTTCTAAAACTTCATCTTGCAGCAGAATCATCCAGAGGACTTTAATAAGAAAAAAAAAAAAACACAAACAATGCCTTAGGCAAATAGATGGACTGAGGGAATAGAATCAGTAAATAGCAGATGAAGCAAATTTATAGAGGTCCAAAAGGACCCAGCAACTAGAACAGGATCGTCCAAGTGTGGTCCCTAAATGAATAGTATCAGCATCAACTGGGAACTTCTGAGAAATGCAAATTCTCAGGCTCAACTCTGAGTCTACTGAATCACAAACTGTGAGGGTGGGGCCTGAAAACTGTCTAACATGCCCTCTAGGTGATTCCAGTACATGCTAGATTTTTGAGATCCCATCCACTGGAGTGTAGCTATATTGACCTAGTTACTCTGCCTCCAAAAGAAAACTCCACACCTAGTATTTATGAGGACCAGTGCTACATGCCATGTCATCTTTTCTTGAATTTCCCTGAAATTCTTTTTATGTTACCATGTACACATTTGGAATAAATCTCTTTCTCTGAAGGTAGCTTGAGGGCTTACTGCAAACAACTCTACAAACTTAAAGTTAGTAGCAAATTTTAGCCCACAAAAGAAGCCACGATTAAAAGAACATCTATCTGCTTTATAAACAGTTCACAAACCTAGACCAGTGGTTCTCATCTCTGATTGCTCCTTGGAATCACCTGAGAAACTTTAAGCAATTCTGATGCCTAGGACATATCACTGACATAGATCAGATTTCCCAGGGAAGGGGTTCAGGCTTTCCATTTTTCCCAGGTGATTTCATGAGCCCCCAAGCATGAGAATAACTCCTCTCAAATAAGCAACATCTCGTGATACTGATTCTGAAACCACCCAAAGGGAAGGAATGTCATAGGTATTAATATTTCCAACTGAAGAAATTGAAACTAAGTAAGATGGCAATGGTAGTAAACGCATTAATAGAAGCAAGATGTAAGAGCTTCACAGCACTAAAAATCATCCAAAGATTGAATGAGGCATTCTGTAAAATAATGTGGTCTCCTCCATTGAAAGTAGACAAGCAGTATCTGTACGATCATCTGCACAGATGTTGTCAAAGGAATTTCTGGAATGAGAAAGCATTAGGACCAGATGACACCTTCAGTCCTTCTGAATCTGAGATTCCCTAACATTTCACTGGTTGCCATTTTGTTACTTCAGAAAATCAGAAAATTAAACTAGAATTAAAATTATGTAGCTGAATCAATTAGCCTTGAAAAATTATTCACAAATCTATTTGTATTTTATCTGAATTCCGCTATTTTATATAAACCTCTTTACACATTTCTAATCAAGATTTGGAAAATATCCACGATTAATCTTGTCAATATGCTTTCTCAATATTTAATACCAAAATATCATGGCAACTCAGTGAAAGCAATGGTAAATTATTTAATAATACGAAAAATTGCATCTCCATCCCAAACTCTTCCTTGATATCCAGAATCTTATATCCAACTGTCTACCTTCCTCCTTCATTTAGTTCATCCTCATGAACTAAAGAGCATTATCCAAACAAAACTCTAAATTCTATTCCCTGTAATCCTCGTTGTTCAATAAGTTTTCACTCTCTTTCTCCTCCTCCAGAACCCCACTTCTGCCCAGATTTCCCTGGAAAGAGTGAACTTTCCTGCTCTATTGGCATTAGTTGCACATGGGAGTGTGTCTTGTTTGGGCCAATAAAACATGGGGGAAGTGATAGAGCCAATTCTGAGTGGGAGCCAAGGAGGCCTTCTGTTTTCTGCTTACTTCTCCTGGAGCTTCTTTCTGTCTTCCACTATGAGGAAGAATGTGTCCCAATTACTTGCTGATACTTCATCCCAGGCTAAGAGAAAACTTGTGGACCAGGGCTGTCCCAGCTTACTCCAGATCTATGTAACCTCTTTGTATATGCTATTACTATTTTATGGCTGGGTGGTCTGTCTTGTGGCAAGACTAATATGGTTCTCAAACTGGATCTTTCTACAACCTTTGCCTCATATTTTTTCCATTCATATGAAAATCTGTACATATAAACAAATATATAAAATATGAAGAACCACTGTTTCCCCATAATCAAGCTTAACATACAATCTTGTGCAGTGTTTGCTTTTTGCTTTAATTTTCTTCTTTCTCCCTCTTCCCCTCTGACTTTTCTGGAGTATTCTAAAGGATATTCCAGATATCACATCATTTCAACCACCCTCACCAAGAACATCAGTATACATCTCACAAACCAATCAACCAACCAGCAAACAATCTTTCTATGCCAGCAACACTTAAGAATTATTCTCAAATATATTATGGTCCATATTTAATGGGGTCATTTGAGTTGTTATATCTTTTAAGTTACTGTTAAGTAACTTTTAATTAGAATATAATTTCCTACCTTGTTATAAATTTGCTTTCATGTCACTGACTTGAAGAAATGAGGTCAACTGTCCTGTTTAAGTATCTCATGTGTTCTAGATTGGGTTAAGTGTGGCCTCGTGGTGACCTTTGACTTGTTCCTGTATCCGTGAGATAGCAATAGATCAGAAGTTAGATCTGAAGTCTTTACTAGATTCAGGTTCAAATATGTTCTGGTCCATGAGAAGATGACTTTGTGGTTGATGGCATGTACAGTATGGTACATCACATCAGCAGAGAAGCCATATGATGCCTGGTTGTCTCATGTTTGGTGGGGCTAAAATCTATCAGTATTTAGTTTATAAATAAGTAACAATATTTTGCTTGATATTTAGTATATACATATATGTATACATGACTCTATCCATTTTTCTTTCTTTTCTTAACACACAAAGTGACAAAGGTGACATACTGTATGCATTTTTCTATTTCTTGCTTTTGTTTTACTTTGGAATATATTCTGCAACTCCATATCAGTATATGAAAATAGTTTCCTTCCTTTTTATAGCTGCATACTACTCCCCTGTGTAGATACATTATTATTTATTCAACCAGGCCCCACTGATGGGTATTTAAATTCATAATCTTTTGTTAATAAAAATAATGCCACATTTAATAAAATTGTACATTTGTTACATTTTATTTTTCTGGTGCATTTTAGTGATTGATTCTTAGAGGTAAGGCTGCTGAATCAAAGAATAAGTATACATGTAATGTTGTTAGACATCAAATTCTCCTTCACATGGGCTCTCCCATTTTGCATTTTCAATAGTTATATAGGAGAAACATGCATTCCTCTCAGCATCAACAACAGGGTAGCTGATCAAACTTTTCCATGTCAGTATAGTTATGTTTCTTTTATTAGGAGTGGAGTTGAGTGTGCATTCAGAGTTCAAGGGCCATTTGTATTAATTTTTCTTTGAACCATATTTTCATATCTTTTACTATTTTCTTGGCAGGTTGTCAGTCTTTTTCTTATCAATTTTTAACAGCTTTTTAATGTATTACGGATATCAATCATTTTTTATTTACCATATTTTATCATTTGACTTTGCCTTTTGGGGAAGGGGCATGCAAATGTTTTATTACTATTCATAAGTGAGCTTGCTCTGCACTCTTTGCTGTTCTCTCTTTATCAGACTGTGTATCATCCCTAGTCCTTGTTATAGTCGATTCACTTTTTAAAAATAAACATTTTCTTTCCTTTTCTGCCTTCTGAAGTATATAAGTAGTGTTATATCTATCTGGTCTTCACAGGTTTGGTAAAATTTCCTTATGAAGTTATCTGGGCTTATCATAAGTTATTTGCTTTATAACTTTTGTCCTTCCATAGGTCAGAATAGACATTTTGTTTTTACTAGGGTTGTTTTGCTAAATTATATCATTCTAGAAAGTTATCTTTTTCATTTAGATTTTCAAATGAATTTGAATAGATGTGAAAAAATAGCTTTTTTTGTATTTTTTTTGAAATTTCTTTAGTTTAAAATATGATTTCCTCCTTAACATTTTTTTTTTTACTTAGTGCATTTGTGCTTTCTTCCTTTGTGTGGATGAAGCTGGTTATTTAGCTAATTTATTGATCTTTCGAAGAACCAGCATTTGGTTTTATTGATTAGTCCTCTTATGTTTTCAGTAACTTCTCCGTAATTACTTCTTTATCTTCTACTTCCTGCTGTTTTGCTTTGGTTTATTTTGTTCTTTTACAAACTTTTTGAGTTGAAAGCTTATTCCATTTATTATCATTGCATTATTATAGATATTCAATGCTCTGGCTTTTTTTCCTGAGTACTACTTATGTTCCGTGAACTCTGGCTTTAAATGTTTTTATTATCATAAAATAGTTTATTTTATTTTTATTTATTTTTTAGTTTTTAAGTAGATAGACTTGGAAAGACAAAGACAAAAGGTCAGTATCTATTTGTATACTATATAAAAACTATAAATCTATTTGCTAAATTAAAAAGGCTCATACTTTTAGTGTTTTGCAAAACAAAATAAACCATTAGTTTACAGTTTTTTACTTTCAAATAGTTCTTTTGAAATGCTGTATACTAATCCATATATATTCTTCTGTGGTAGTTCCTAAAGTATATAGATCTTAAACCCCAAGGAACATAAATTATAAAGCTTAAGGGGTCTTTAAGATATTTGACTATTCTCATTAAGCATAGCTGGGAGACAGAAATATACTTCTTTTCCAGAGCAGTCAATAGTAGAGGTAAAAGATTCTTATTAATTGAAGGGACTCCTTAAGTTAGAGGAGATTAAAAAGGCACAACAAATACTGTTCTCGGCACACAGTAGAAATTATTAAATGTGGTTTCTTCCTCTAATTGTCTAGGAAGTTGTATATTCACAATACCAATAAAAAGAACATTATAAGTTGCTTCCAGAAGTTGAGGTATTGTGTGACCATGATGTCAACAAACTCCATTTGTGTCACTAATAGAATAAATAGACACTGTTTAATTTTAAGTTTAAAAAAGTAAAAAGTTGAGATTTTTGATGAAAATATAGATTGATAACCAGCAATAGTGAAAATAGTATCGGCGGCAAAAAGCACTAATGGCTGAAGAAGGAGGCAAAGAGTAAAAATGGAAAAGAAGTAGAAAAAGCAAAGAAGGTTTTAGAGATTAATCTTGAGCAAAAGATGCAAAATTGTGTCTGATTTAAATGAATGAATGAAGCCCAGCACTTTTTTTTTTTACAATCAGTGCATGTATATTGTCGACAATATATAATAACTAACAAAATTCAGCAATCTGAACAAGTGAGAGAAATTACCAAAGTTGGAAAAATGGATAGCAAGTTACCCTAGGAAGAGCAGTCCATTCCTCTCAGCTCCTCCCACTTTTAACTATAAAATGCCAGACACGACACAACAAATCAGTAGAGGAAGACTCAGAACGGTGGAAAGAGGAAAGTGAACTGCCGAGGAACCTTCAGATTTGGGGAACAACATGCGGGAAGTTCCCTACGTTTCTTTTATCGCTCCCATATATCCTGGACTGGGACTGGTAGAAGCCACCAACTACAACGGATAACAAATAGCCACAACAAGTAGTCCAAGAGAAGCCTGTTGTCCCTATCTAAAGGATAGGGAAGATGTCCTGACAAGAGAAAACCTTTTGGCAATATGCTCTAGCTACCCCAGCCAAACACCAACAGAAAAACTGCACCCTGCTTGCCCCAAGCAAGTGATGCTCTGATTCGGGTTCCAGGTAGTGCCTGCAGGTTTGCACGTGCTGCAGCCTCTCCCTGCCCCCCACAGCAAAGAGACTTGACCAGGCCATGAGAGGTGGGACTTGTTCTAAGTAGAACTAGTATCACCTGAGTCTACCATCCATGCGATTTCATTCATTGTACTCATTTCCTGTTAATTTTATTTAAAACCAAAAAAGTATGAAGTGAAGAAATAGGGAAGGAAGGATGAAGAGAAAGGAGACATTAAGAGCTATGGGAATCTAAAAAAAAAAAAGCAGGAAGTGTGTTCCTGAAAGTGGTGTGGAAGTGGGATTTAAATCATCTGATCAACTGCAAAGAAGGAGCCATAAGGCTTCTCAGCAAGGAAGGAGTCAAAGAAAAGTCTCGTTTTATGTCATGAGTGCAGAAGGGAGGACTGTCAGGAAAGAGAAAGAACTTGATGATGATGCAACAGAGGATTTAAAAAGATTGAAATGAGGACTACCAAACAATTGGTGAGCTGTCTACACGTGCAAGACTTTCCTAAAGTTTACCTACATCTACAACCTGCACTGACCTTCAAATTGAGCCACATCTCCCCATTATCTCCAAAAGACATGTGTTTTTCTTTTCATTTCTGGCCTCTTCTGGAGAGTAGGAGAGCAACGTTATTCTGAAAGGCAAAGCTTACAAAAACCGAGCATGGGGCCTTGTCTCCAGGAGATCCACAGTAAATAGATCACAATGAGAGAGAAGGCTTTAGAAAATCATGGGCAAGCCGTAGGGACCTGAAGAATGAATGGTCTGTGCTAAAGGCCGAATACATAAACTGACTTTTGTGCACAATTTGCTGAGTGCGTCTGATTCTTGGTTGATAACCAAGGGTCAAGGAGTCTAATCAAATTTGTGCTCTTCTATTATACACTCAGATGGAGGAGATTCCCTCTGCCGGCATTTGAAATCCATATGGAAGTACACCATCAGCAAATCCCCTCGTCATCTGTCTGCTCTGCTCTCCTGCCTTCGCCCCTAAGTGCCATCTAGGTGGTTTTACTTTTTTTTTTTTCCTATCTTTTTTTTCTTTTTTTAATGTACAGAACTACTGATGAGGCTTGGGAGGGACACTCTTATCATTGTGGAAAATTATAAGCAGACTGCATCTGCATTCAGAAATCACAAAGAGAAGTAAAAAAGCTATGCCTGCATAATCCAGATGTTGATGAATACAAGGGCCCAGAATGCCCTTCCATCCTTCAAAAACATTCCAAAGCCCACCCTACATTCAAAATTAAGATCATCTAGCAGTAATGAGTTGAACAATAAAACTTAATTACTATAGCACTTAGAAGGCCAAGATTCAATATCTTATGTGCTCATAACTGAAATATAGAATATATCTCAAAAATAAACTTTATATTTTCCCAAGATCAGAATTCTCTTAAAAAGAAAATAAAAGCTCTGGTTTGTAACAAATATGTTTGTTTTTCTTGCCTAATAATTCCTAGCTTAGAGGAGAAGTTAATATCCTTTAAGTAAAGGACTAACATCTTTTTATAGTAGTGCCTTTTTTTCCTTGCTTTCTTTTCTTTTCTTTCTTTTTTTTTTTTTTTTGACCCATCTGGTTTGTCAGAAAAGTCTCCTACCTCTGATATTTATACAATATCATGCAAATGTCAAAATCTGAATGTCATCTTCAAAGACCCTTTTATGTCAGGCAACCCCTTTATAGGGAAAAAATAAACAATTTTATGTATGCATGCTTGATGCCAGTCCAATTAATAAAAGCCTTTTTTGCTATGCTTGGCTACAAGCAAGTTTCTCTTTTGAAAATGAACAGAGGGAGAATGAGATAAAAGGTCTGTATTGTTTCCTTGCAAATTTTACAGTTTCATTTTTAATTTGTGTTTGGATGTGAGGATCTTGGTGCAGATGGTGTGATAGTCCACAGTATGTTCTGAGAACCTGAAATGATAACAAAGATATGCAAATTGAGAGGGTGCTTTGGATGAAAGCCAAGATATCCAATTTCACAATAGCTGAAAACAAATTGATGTGCCCAGCAAACTACTCAGAGTAGCACTAGGAAATGTAACAGTGCCAAAACAAATTATATTAATGACCTTAGCAGTTTGTTGAATTCTATTGGCCAGCTTAATGTTGGTTACATTTGTCTGCATTGGCACTTCATTTACTGTGCAAAACAACTTTTCTACAAAAAAAAAAAAAAACCCACCAAAACAAAATAAAAAATAAACTTAATGAAAAACCAATCTTTATAATTGTAAAAAATCTTTTACACCTGAGGAATGTTCAGTGATCTATAACATATCAAAAAGTAAAATATGCCAATACTTAAAATTTAAGGAAAACAATGTCTGAAATTTACCATTTCAGGAAAAAAGAATTTTTTTTACTGTCAATCTATAGCAGTTCATAAAACAGGGTTTAGTAATTTAAAAGGTTCACACTACTTCATAGAGAAGTTAGTCACAATCACTAAAAAAAGAATTTCAACAATTTTGTTTGTCAAGGCATGTTTTTCACAGATAATTTGTTAAATTGCATGGCTCAGACTGTAAAATAGATTGTTTCAAAAGAAGGGACACAGAAAGGAAATAAATAAGGTAGGGAGAGAAGAAAAAAACTTATTGTGGAAATGGAAACTCATAAATATAAAATCTACTTTATAATGTACCATATTCAATTATAAATATATATACAATTACTCAACATCATCTTGTGCTTGAACTAAAAATAATTTGATTGGAGTGTGCTACTTAGAAGTTATTTTTCTATTATATCTGATGTTGGCAGCCTATTTTATACTTATTGAAATCAAACGTTCTGAATTAAAAATGTTGCAAATGCGAATGATGTTTGAACCTTAAATCCGACTAAAAATATAATTCAAGATTGATGAAAGAACTTGTTAAAAATCGATATTTTACTAACACAAATGTATTTTTACAGGCAAATGTTTCACAAACTAATGTCAGTTTTCAAGTGTTTATTTCTTGGATAATTACTCAGACCTTTCATTAAAAATGAAAAACAAATAAACAAATACAAACATAATTGTGGGGGATGCACTTAGACTTCAAATCAAGAAAATGTTTCTAAAAGTAAACTGCAACTGTATCTATTTTTCCATCACCCATGCTTTAGAAAAGTAATTCATATGTAAACAGTTTATTGCTTCAACCCCTGCAAGCCTAGGGTTTCCTAAAAATTTATTGCACCACTTGTTGCTCAGAAATTAGTCTACTGAATGCAAGAGCTGTGCAAACAGGCAAACAAATATGAAGTTTATGAAAGAATTCTGATTTGGGGATCAGAGGGAGAATGAAAAATGTGAGGCGACATTACTGGCAGCATGACTCCACATTTCTCATTACATCATAATATTTTTTAGTGAAAAAGAATTTCTAAAAGGATCGTATCCTTCTGTGAGAAGGTAGCATATATTTGCAATGCAACAAATAATAATTGAAGGGCACCAAAACACAGACAAATGCACATCCCGTAATAGAACTGGTCACTGATTCAAATTAAATATATATTTAAAAATTAGAAATTCAGTCTTAATTTTAGAATATAGTATTATCATTTTTGTCTCAGAATTTCTGTTTATATGCCTGTCCTTTTTTTGTATTCTATTATTTCCATGTTATTTGTTTTGAAAATTTTAAAAAGAGAAATGACAGGAGATGGAGATCCTTTTTATTCAATAAACAGGCAAATGTTACCAGTGTTCTCCTCATTACATACTGCATGCCTTTTGATATCAGTTCAAGGACAACTGGGCCTTGGCAAAATAATGGAAGTCCGAAAATTCCAAGTTGAGTCACGTATAGAGCAACAGGTTAATATATAACTATTATGATGAGACATATAGATATGAATGATATTTATGTAGAATATCTGGTAGCTAGGAGCTGGAGGATAAGACACGTAATTAGACAGTAGCATATCTATTTAAAAACTCTTCATCACAAGAGTAGTTATGTAGAGAAGTGCTCTTGATGTACGTTAGGCAAATATGAGAAAATGCCTCAATCTGCAACAAATAACAGCCCTTATTAGTTACTTAATGTAAGTAACACCAAAATATATGATTTCTGATAAGCCCCCAAGTGACCCCTGGTTTAGGAGGAACAATGCACTAAAAGGAAGATCTTGAAGCTGTCCATCAATTTCTGAGACACACCGAAATCCGGAGCAGTGAGGCAATGTACTCTCGGTCTTCATGCATAATACATACCAAATAGGTGAAGTAGTATGTAAAGTGAATTTTAATTTGTTATAATTGTCATTTCATTTAGTAAAGTATTGTCTGGAGACCCAGATATCAATTAGTACTCGATGGACTCTGTTACTTATGAAAATATGCATATAGAGAGATGATGTGCTCAAGCCGTAGATATACTTTAATTAAGAAAACGGTACAATAATTTAAAGACCTTAAAAGTATCAATTAATTGATATTATAGGTAGGTTTTGAATTATCGACTTGATAAAGTCAAAATCACTGCATCTGAATTAAATTAATTGAGAAAATATGTTTTAGTTTTGCTACCTGATTTTTTTTTTCTCAAGGCATTCACTTGATATGCTACAAGAAAAATTCCAACATTTAAAAAATACACACACACACACACACAACAGAGATGTCTGATAATGGTGAAAATTGTCTTCTTTAATTTTAAGCCTCAGTATGTATGCATTTCATGAAAACAGTAGGAAAAAAAAAACAATATTAAGTCAAGAATCCCCCATGAAGGTCTCTTTCATACGTCCTTCATTTCCTCAGCATTAATGGACATTCAGGCATCAATAAGGTAGAAAAAAAGATGATTGATGTATTTCGTTTTATTATTAAATTGTTGGTAACCAAGGCAGCTTTTCTTTTTTCTGTGGGGATGAAGAGAGACCTGTCCCTTTTTAACCACTTGCTCTGAATGACTTTTATACCCAATATCAGTGAGAAGAGAGGATGAATGTCACCTCTCTTCTCTTCCTTCTCCTGCCGATGCCTACTCCCTCCTTTGATTGACAGCTACTAATAACCTTCCTGCCCTAAGTGCCATGGAGACACTTTATTAGGACAAACAGCCAAGGAAATCTAGGAATGAAGCCAAGTCTGCAGTGAGTTATTATCGGGCTTGTATTTATCTCAGCTTTGTAATTTTTTTCAGTGATATGCAAATCCTGAAATAGATCTTCTGCTGTTGAAGGACAGGTCCCTCTGTTAATTGATCCACTGAGATTCACTCTACCCTCTTTCCGCTCTCAGCCAGGGAAATGTGCTACATGAAAGAGGCTCAGAGGCGTACACAGGACACAGAAATTCTCCATGCGCTCCTTCCACAGGAAGAACTTCCACACCGAAAATGAATTTTTGTTTCATAAAAACACGTTCCCTCTCGATATTATCTGCCCAGTAGATCAAACTGATTTGTTTATTTGTTTATTAGTTGCATAGAAAATACTCTTTCAAATTATAACCAAATGTGATTTCAGGTGGGATTTACATTTTCTCAAGAAATACACAGAGCTCACATATATTGTAAATATATTAAAACTAATTCGGTGAGAACTAACATTTATTTTTTCAGGAGGAGAAAAGAAATGTGGGAAAGACCAGGAAGCGGAGAAATCAGCTTTACTGGGAGCAGCTCCTTCCTTGTAAATTGAAAATACAGGTGTACACTCCCAGGCGTTTCAATTCTAAGAACATTTGGCGTTTGTTATTTTTTCTTCAGAACCTTTCCTTGTATGTGCGTGTATCTACATGCACACCACAAGAAGTTTACCAATAGGATATTAATGATGATGATAATAATAGTAATGTGTCTATGTCACATCTTCATTGCCTTGATAGCTTTTTGGCACTTAAAGTGTGTATATGGCACATGAAGGCAGTACTGGAACAAAGACACACAAAAATTATGAATTAAATAGTTAAATATCGATTATTATTCTGCGTAGAATCTGTGTGATATTAGAAGAGCTATGAACGTAGAATCAGAAAGACTTGATTTTGAGACTGAGCTCCAAACTGATGTTTTTCAAACTCTGTGCCTTCATTTGTAGATTAATAACTGTTAATAATAATATTCTCTTAATGATGTTATATATCTTCTATGAGTATAAAATAAATGTGTATAATTATTTCATAAGGTATCATTCTAAGATAAGTTATTAAGCAATTTTAAAAAATTATCTAATATCATTATGTTTTATAATATAGTAATTTTTCCCAAGGAGAGTTCAAATAAGTTTGGACAATGGGCTACATTTATAGATTCATAGTGCACCCTGGCATATCATATGCTTCCAGAAGTCTATCTACAACTCTCTTGTTCAACCAGGGCTATCCACAACCTAATTGTGCAATGGAACACTTTTATCAATTAATACCTATTCATATTTCATTGTATTAATACCAGATAGAACATATCCTATAAATTCTGCACATTAACATTTAGCAATTTTCATTAACACAGAAAGCAATAAGCATGTTTGTGATGTGTGATTGCTTATTTAAGAGGTGTCTTTCCTTCAGCACTTACATCTGAAACATGATTTTTAAAAAGGCCAGTGAGGTTTCACTTCTGTTAACTCAAGGTGTATCTCCATGCTCCATGGCTCATGCAGTATGAGTGAGCTCCTCTCGGCTGGTCTCTCAAGTTGGTCTCTCAAGTCACCATTCGCTAGAGCAGACTTTCTTAAGGTTATGAGGGGGGTGATTTTGTCACCTAGGTGATACTTGATGATATCTGGTTGTCACAACTTGAGAGGAGGGTCCTACTGGCATCTGGAGTGTAGAAACAAGGAATGCTGCTAAACGTTCTGCAATGCCCAGGACAGCTCCCCGTGACAAAGAATTTTCTAGCCAAAATGTCAATAGTGTGGAGGTTGAGAAAGCCTGCCCTAGTGGCTCATCTATGTCCTCTCTCAATCAGTGCTTTGTATCCGTGTGTCTTTTGAATGCTCCCTCCACTGTTTGGGGCTGCACCCTCTAGGTCTTGTCTCCTTGTGCTGCATTTAGGCCCAGGTGAAGGGTCTGGGATTCTGTCCTCAAGCCCAGCCCGCATCCCCAAGCAATTCTGAGACTGGATGGTAGCTGGACAATATGCTCTTTCAAACAGTGAGAACTTGTGTTATTCTATGGAGTAAGAATATTTAGATCTTCTATTTCCAGTAACAATTTATATTTTAATATTGTCCAAAGGTATCTGTTTTTCAATAAAATTTTCCTTACATATATAAAAGCTCCTGGGGAATCACAAGTGAACACACAGGAAAATGCCTTCTCTGTGTGCAGAAATCACTGCACGTGTCATAGGAATACTGGTCACAGTTTACATCCCTATTCAAAAAGTCATTGGACAGTCCAGCAAAAGCCTTAGACCTCAAATTTATTATTCATGCATTATTTCTTTCATTCTTCATAAATACTGATTATGGTAAGACTTATTCTGCTGCAATGTGATTTTCATATTCGTAAGAAACTACTAATTATCAACGAACTGTTTCAACAGGATTTCTTAAAGACTTTTTATAGCAATGTTTAAAGAAATAGAATAAAAGTATTTCTACAGCAATGAGGCTATTCCTTTAACAACTAAATATCATTGGAAAAAGCTCCAATATTTGACATGTAGTTTTTTAAAAAGCAAGAATAACAATTTTTTCCCTAAAACTATTATGCTTATCAATAACAAAGATCTTTTCAACCATTCTCAACTCCTTTATCACACATTGCTGTAATAAGGGGAATTGAAACCATTTAAAGAGAGCAACAGAAATAGTCAAGGGAACTATTTCCAGATTTCTTCTACCTCCCAAGAGGAACTAACAAATGTGGGCCACACAATGCAGATTTGCATTCTAATCAACTGACCAAATTTTACCTAGATTGGTTAAGGAAAATACGAACCAAAGGAGAAGTGTATCTATTATTATGACGCTGCAAATACAATGAAAAATAATGTTGTTCAGCTTTTCTAGAATTTCAGTTCAGCCAGTAAACACGCATTTCCATAATATAGTAAGCAATATAACAAATTCTGCATTAAGATATCATATTATGTGACTGGTCTCAAATAAGAAAAATACGGCTTCGGTTATGCTATTAGACAGAAAGACAGTGACATTTCAGCATCCAAAATTAAATGTTCTAGACTTAGTTGTTATTCAAATAAATTCAACAAATACTTATTGAACTTCTATTCTGTTCCAGGAGATGTAGGTACTTAATGAGTTTAGCAAGAATAGCATTGTATTCATCATCTTAAAATAATTTGCTCTTTAAACTGAGTAGAATCGAATCCTTCCTCTAGCTCTGTTAGTGGGAAATTATTTAATCTTGAAGAATAAATAAAAAATTGAGAAGAAAAATATCAGATAAAATCATCACCTTGCTCAAAAGGCATTGTAAGCATGGAAGATGCACACAAAGTGACATCTGGACACTGAGAAAAGTGTCCAGAATGCTGTATGTGCGCAAGCAAAGATGCAAACTATTGCTAGACTTTATATGTGACAAGTAGAGGTAAGCTCAAAGTAACCATTCTTAATCTAGAATCATCCAAAATAAGCAGGCAATAAATTCAACTGAATTGCCGATCCATCCATAACCCGTGGTAAACTGACCGCATAACTAAAGTGAGAGACACATTCCTGTACCTCCTAGCATGCAGTGGGAAACATTACTGGCTGTATTTAGACTCATTGTTCATTATTAAGTTCTCGTGTTTGAAGAATGTTGATGGCACAGTGCTAATGGATGTTTTATAATCACCATTTCCCTTACAGGTAAATGAAGAGACAGAGATTGGGGAATATCACCTCATTTCCTTATGGGAGCACACGCCTTTTCCATTAAGGAGGCATTTCTCTGTCCAGAAAGAGTAGCTGTCACGGCTTCTGATGTTGTTTTGCATACAAAAGCCAAAGTAGAGAAAATGCTATAATCTGAGGTGCAGAAACAAGATGGTTTGAGGTTTCCCCTTAGGAAGAAGCAAAATGACTTATTTAAGCTCACCTTTAAAATGGATAGAATTTTGAATGATAGAACTGAGATAAGGAAAAATATAACCTTTCAAACAAGTGATAATTTCACAATTTGAAAAGCTATAAAACATGAGATATTCTTCAAGAAATAAAAGCATGCTGCTGAGATGTTTTAAATTGTTAAAACCATAGGAAAGAGAGGTTACCCAGGACATCACCCTAACTGAACATCACACTGAAGAACCGAAAACATGTGCATGAAATTATAGCATATGTATACAGGTCAAGTTTCACTACGCTCCTCAGCTCTTCTTTGTAACAAAGGGGTAGGATGAAGAGAGCAGATTAATACAGTAGGTAGCATCTGGAGCTCAATGTTGAAAAATGAGTGAAACAATTCTCAAAAATGACTTCATTAGGATATCACTTTAATAAGAATTATTACCCCTAAAAGTTCTATTGTAATGTTCTAAGAGTGCAAAGTGAAAGACCACTGGACTTGAAGGAGACCCCAATAATCTATTACCCAACCAAAAGCAGTCTTCTATCCCATGGCTGCAATGTGCAACTATGATCTTTACTCTTGAACTATTACTTCATTTGCACAAAGACTGCTTTATAAATTTTATATATGATTAGATATATACTGTGTATATGTATAAAAATATATGTGTGTATGCACGTGTACATATGTGTGTATGTATAGAGAGATGCATACTGTAACAAACATGCTATATATATGCACACATATAACAATTTTTAGAAGGAGAAATATTTCTGAACATATTTTTCCTGAGAATAAACATTTTCAGCTATATACACAGAACGCAGTTTTAAAAAGTTATGCACTAGGTAAAACAGAAATTAATCACAACATTATTTTACTGATACCTGGGCTTCTGCAAAAGAGTGTCATTAATTGATGTTTCGGTGCTCTGGACCACACTCACATCCAACTAATTCAGAGATGTCCCATCACTACTCACATCCACAGAAATATTTGTTTAAGCAAGTTATCAGACTGTGTCAACTATAGTTGTCAATATGGCACTTAATAAGAAAAAGCACTACTTGTGCATTTTAAATAATGTAATAGTAACTAAATTATTAATTACATTTAATAATTAAATTATTGATAAGTTTATAATAACATCACAATAAAGTAACATCAAACTTCAAACTGGAAAATATGAAACATGAGTAAAATATTGAATCGGTTTGCTCAGAAGACCAAACCTGAATGACTTTGGAAAAATGTGACTTGACTTATGAATCATCTCACCCAAGCCCACACCTTCACCACCCTGTGAGAATTAGTGATGGTCAAGATGTATTTCTGAGGTTTTGAATGTCAGGATTCTAGTTATATAGCTGTTTGAAACTGACAAAACTGTGCTACATTTTTCTGGTTTTGCTCGATGCATAGCTGTAAGCAGATGTTTAATACTTAAAATTTGGGGGTTTTGTCTTTTATTTTTTGAACTCTAAGGATGTCTAGCACAGGCTTTCAATAAAACAAAAAATAACGGATAGCTCTGCTGCTGCTTCTGAGTTCAGAACATTCCTCAGCAGTGAATTGCTAACTAACCATTATGCAGGGCTTGCTCAATGGTTCTCCTCCTTTTGGGAGAAAATGTAAACTCCTTGGCTTGGACCCAAAGCCCATTCGATATCATTCCTCACTCTTTCTCTTGCATTCATTCTTATTACTCCCCTCTCCTACTTAATTTCCAAACTATTTGAAATTCACTTTAAACTTTGTATATCTTTTTCCTTCTTACCCATATTCATTCCCATTGTCATGTCCTATTGATCATCTATGACCAAGTTTAAAGAGCATCTCCAGGACACCTTTATTATATACCTTCATCTCCAGAATGCTCGCTCTCTGCAGGTGGTACG
Organism: Lepilemur ruficaudatus; assembly: GCA_963574885.1. Lineage (NCBI taxonomy): Eukaryota > Metazoa > Chordata > Mammalia > Primates > Lepilemuridae > Lepilemur > Lepilemur ruficaudatus. Next base: position 23,179 of record CAUYRT010022532.1, read on the forward strand.
TGAGTCTCCTCCCCTGTACTTACATACCATGTTATCTATGTACATTGCAACACCCATTAATTTATATTCTATCTGTTTGTATCTCAGAAAGACCAAGGATTGTCTTTCATGTTTGTATCCTTTTGCCTACTACAGTGTCTGGCACTTAAAAGGGCCTCAATAAATCTTAAATGAGTAAATGATTGGATGGATTTGCTTTCTTTTTTCCCTAAGCTTTACAGCATTCGAGTGTCCCAGGAGCTTATACCTTAGTTCTGTGTTAAATTGTGTTTCTTGAACTGTAGCATTCATTATCATGCTGAGAGAAATTTACTGAACATTCGCTTGGAAAGCATGAGCAACCCTTAAATTAACCTCAGGACAATTACTATCTGTATATATGTACATATATATCTATATATATGTATATACCAGTTTGCTCAAAAATGAAAGACCAGAAAACAATGTGACTTGTTTTATATTAATATTTATATAAAATGTAATTGGATAAAAACAAATCATTGATCCAGATACATTTGTTGTTGAACTTCACAAATGCTGGTAAGGCTCAAATATGATCAGCCCATTCAGTTGTATTTCAAGAAATAAATATCCTGGGTATTACAGCTAGCTCTTTCTTGGAGCCAAGGAATGGGACCAGGGAAGGCTTAATGGTATGTGTAATGGTTAATTTTAGATGTTAACCTGACTGGATTTAGGAATACCTAGCAACCTGGTAAAGTGTTATTTTGGGGTATGTCTGTGAGAGTGATTCCAGAGAAGATGCATGCGAGTGTGAGCAGACTAGGTGAGGAAGATTCATCCTCAATGTGAGCAAGCACCATCCAATGAGGCTGGGGGAGAACAAAAAGAGAAGAAAGGTGAATGTGTCCATTTATTTCCTAAGGTTGAGACATCAGAACTCCAGAATCCCCAGTTCTTGCCTTCCAGGACTCACCCCAGTATCCCCTGGGTTCTCAGGCCTTGGGCCTCGGACTGAGAGTTAAACCATCAGTTTCCCCAGTTCTGAGGTTCTGACTTGGAATGAGCCAGAATTTTGGCATCCCAGGGTCTCCAGCTTGCATATAATCTGTTGTGTGACTTCTCACTCTCCATAATTGTGTGAGCCAATCCCCCTAACAAATACCCTCTCTTATATCTATATACATATCCTACCATTTCTGCTTTCTGGAGAACTCTGACTGAAACAGTGTGCCTATATGTGTGTGTTTGTACACAGTGATGGGAGACAGGTGGGAAGCAGAACAAGGCAATGGGAGATGTTAAAAATGAACGGGCCAAGAAAAAGTAAACCAATGCAAGCAGAGGACTTATTTTCAAAAATCTAGAGGGAGATCTGCAGTTTTCTAAAACTCAAACATGCCAGGAGACCTGAGAAGTTTCTAATTAAGAGACAAGATTCTGGGGTCCAGGACAAAGACAAGCAAAACATGAATAAAGAAATGAAGAATTGGACTTCTAGGATATTGGCTTCCAAACATCTTTGTTTGTATACTCCATCAATAAAACTATTTTGAACGTGTACTACCAAAATAAATATATTTAATTCTCTTAAAATTATATGCATGCACTGTTTTATGCTGTATGTAGTTAAAACTTGCAACACTAGAAATATGAAAGGATGAGATAAACTGTCTCAAAGAATTTCTCCACAAGTTACTTATTTTAAAGAGGAAAAAAAGAAAAATTTATCTTTATAATGAAAATATCTGATGTACACCATCTTCACCAAGTGATCATATTGAACACCATCAAAAATGGCAGTGGGACACACTGCCATCATTTCTCCTGTTCAGATATACGAAGAACAACAATGCATCACTGATGTGGTATGCCTGCCAAAAATGTTTACCCTAACTCTAATCAGAGGAAATGAAAGGTATCCAGATCATACAGGAAGATGTAAAACTATCTCTATTTTTATATGACATGTTATTGTATGTAGTAAATCTTATGAAATCCATTAGAGCAAAAAAACCATTTCAGCAAAGTTGCAGGTTACATGATCTATGTACACAAATTAATTGTATTTTTATTAATATATTCTAGCAATGAACATTCTGAAAATGAAATTAAGAAAGCAAATTCATTTACAATAGTATAAAAATAAAAATGTAAATGTAATAAAAGAAGTACAAAATGTGCACATTGAAAACAAAAAGATACCTTCATTAAAAGTAACCAAAGAAGACCTAAATAAATGGAAAGACAGAGCAGAGTTCATGGATTGGAAGACTAAATACTATTAGGTTGGCAATACCTACCAACTCTAATTAGGTTATGGATCTTTTTCAAAATCTCAGCCTTCTTTTTTGCAGAAATTGATAAGCTGATTCTAAAATACATGGAAATGCAAATGGTTCACAATACTCAAAACAAGGTGGTTAAAAAAAAGGAAGAACTCACATTTTCTGATTTCAAACTTACTCCAAAGCACCAGTAATGAAAACAGTGTGGTAATGGCATATAGATCAGTGGGATAGAGTTTAGAGTCCAAATTAAAGACAACAAAAGAAGCACTTACATTTGTAGCCAGTATATTTTGACAGGGGAGTTAAGACAATGTAAGAGGGTAAGAATAGTCTTTTCAAACAGTGATGCTGAGGCAACTAAAAAAGAACAAAAATGAAGTGAAAACTCTACCTCAAACCATGCACAAAAAACCTCTTGAAATGAATAAAATACCTAAATGTAAATGCTAAAACTAAAAATCCCTTAGAAGAAGACAAATGTAAATCTTCATGGTCTTAAATTATTATAGAAAATAATTTCTTAAATATGACACCAAAAGCATCAGCAACAACAAAAACATAAATTTACTTCACCAAAATTAAAACTCTGTGCTTTAAAGGACATTATAAAAAATTGAATAGATAATCCAAATAATGGGAGAAAATATGTTCAAATAACACATGTGATAAAGGTCTACTATCTAGAACATATAAAGCATATACTCAACCATAAAAAAGATAAATAACTCAATTTAAAAATTGGCAAAAGATTTGAACAGACATATTCCAAAAAATATATACAAATGACTAACAAGGACAGGAAAAGATGCTCAACCTCATTCATCATTAAAGAAATGCAAATCAAATCAAAATTAGATACCACTTTATACTGATAAGGATGGCCACAATAAAACTCAGACAATAACAAGTTTTGACAAGGATGGAACCAACAATTCCACTCCTAAGCATTTACCCAAAATAATTGGCAATATATGTCGCACAAAAACTTGTACTTGAATGTTTGTAGCAGCCTATTTCACAACACCCACAAAATGAAAACCATCCAAATATTCATCAATTGATAGATAAATAAATATGTGGTGTATCCATACAATGGGATATTATTCTGTCATAAAAAGAAATGAAATGTTGACACCTGTTTGTCCATATTACTCAAAATGATTTACAAATTCAACCTCATTTCCATCAAAATACCTATGTCTTATCTCGCAGGTCTAGAAAAAATAATTCTAAGTTTCATTTGGAAACAAAAAAGAGCCCAACTAGCCAAAGCAAACTTAAGCAAAAATACAAATCTGGAGGCATCACATTACTTGACTTCAAATTATACTACAAGGCTATAGTAACCAAAACATCAAGGTATTGGTACAAAAGTAGAGACATAGACCAACAGAACAGAATAGAGAATCCAGAAACAAAACTATATAACTATGACCAATAGATCTTTGACAAAGCAGAAAACAAGGAAGCCCTATTAAATAAAAGGTGCAGGAAAAATTGGACAGCCACAGGCAGAAGAATGAAACCCAGGACTCATATCTCTTGTCATAAACAAAAATTAATTTAAGATGGATAAAAGACTTTAAGTGTAAGGTATGAAACCATTAAAGATTCTAAAAGAAAACAGGAAAAACTCTTCTAGACATCAGTCTAAGCAAAGAATTTATGACTAAGAACCCAAAGACAAATATAGCAACAACAAAAATAAATAAATGGAACTTAATTAAATTAAAAAGCTTCTGCACAACAAAGGAAATAATCAACAGAGTAAATAGACAACCTACAGAATGGGAGAAAATATTTGCAAACTATACATCTCACAAAGGGCTAATATCGGGAATCTACAAAGAAATCAAGTAAGTCAGCAAGAAAAAACAACCCCATCAAAAAGCGGGCAAAAGACATGAACAGAAGTTTTTCAAAAGAGGACAGATCAATGGCCAACCTACATATGAAAAAATGCTCAAAGTCACCAGTCATCAGGGAAACACAAACTAAAACCACAATGGGATACCACCCTACCTCTGTCAGAATGGCCATTATTAAAAAGTCAAATAAACAATAGATGATAGCATTGATACAGAAAGAAGGGAACATTTTTACACAGTTGGTGGGACTGAAAATTAGTAGAATCTCTGTGGAAAACAGTATGGAAATTTCTCAAAGAAATAAATATAGACTTACCGTTCCATCCAGCAATCCTACTACTGGGTATCGACCCAAAGCAAAAGAAGTTATTTTATCAAGAAACATCTACATTCAATTGTTCATCGTAGCACAATTTACAATTGCAAAGATATGGAATTAACCTAAGTGTCCATCAGTTCATGAGTGGATTAAGAAAGTGTAGTATATACCATGGAGTACTACTCAGCCATAAAAATGAATGAAATAATGTTTTTTTTGCAGCAATTTGGATGGAACTGGAGACCATTAACCTAGGTCAAGTGGCTCATGGAATACAAATACCATATGTTCTCACTAATAAGTCAGAGCTAAATGATGGGTATACATGACCACAAAGAGACATAAAGGACATTGAAAATCAAGAAGGAGGAAGTTGAGAGGTGGTTGTGGGATAAAAATTTACCTATAGGGTACAATGAACACTATTTTGATGATAGGCACACTAAAACCTCTGACTTAAGCATTACACAAGGTATCCATGTAACAAAAACATTTGTACCCCCTTAATATTCTGAAATGAACACACAAATAAACACATAAAAGTCATACACACAAGGCCACAAACTGTGTGATTCCATATGTATGAAATGTCCAGAATAGGTAACTTTACAGAGACAGAAAGAAGATTAGTAAGTACCAAAAGCTGGGATAAGGAGGATGGACTACTAATGTGTATGAGGCTTGTTTCTGAGGTGATTAAAATGTTCTTGAATTAAATAGTGCAGATGGTTGTCCAACTTTGCAAATACATTGAAAGTCACTGAATGGGTACTGTGAATTTTCTGATATATGAGTTACATTTCAATATAGAAATTGACCATCCTTCTGCAAACAATGGGCCTAACCTTGTTAAATGACTTGGTGGGGGGGAGGAAGAGGAGGAAAGGCAACACATGTAACCTAAACATTTGTACCCCCATAATACGCTGAAATAAAAAAAAAGTCTATCATGACAAATAAAAAATAAGAATAAAAATTGGTATTCTAGTTTTTATCAGAGAGTATATAGTACATGACATATAGATTCAACACATGATCCTTGATTAATGTTGTATAAAAAGGAAAAAATAGAAAAGACTTTTTAATGACAATTGGCACTGTATATTGGATACTAATAGCCCTTATATAGTATAAGAAAATGTCTTTATTCTTTGAAGATGTGCAGTCACCTATTCAGCGTTTCAGTATTCTGATGCCTGCAACTCCCAAAAGGCCCAACAACAATAAATTTTAAAATTACATATATAGAGATAAAGTAAATGTAGCAAAATGTTAATAACTGGTGTAGGTAAACATATACAGGTGTTTCTTTTAACATAGCTACAATTTTTCTGTTGTAAGTTTAAAACTTTGGGAAAGTAAATAGAAGGATAGAGTAAAAGTACGTATTTTTAGCCATAGTTCAATGTCTCATTCATGCTTTGGAGATGATCATGCTGGGAACAAAGATTTTTCATTTCTAAGGTCTGATGGCTTTGTGTGTTAAACCTACTTTTAAAAGTCTTCACACTTTTATTAATAAAAATTTTAATATGCATTTTGGATATCTCCAAACAAAATGTCTCAATATCCCTGTATACCCACTGTTCCTCTCAAAATTCGGTAAGTATTAATAGCAGCACTTGAAGAGTAAATTAAGGCTTCTGTTATTTGAGAAGTAGCCTGTTAATACCATTACATACTGTTATCAACAACCTTGAATGGCACAAAGTGCAGTGAAAAGTTAGGCATGTTCTCAGTTGAGCCATGCAATCAGCCCTGGATTTCGTTTTGCTAGAGAGAATTGATTGTGCTTTCAATCCTTAGAGCATGATGCCTGAGGCTCCCTGTGGCTTCATACGGCAGGTAGAGCACCAGGTACACCTGCCACATCTTCATAGCCTCTTCCTAGTGGTACCACCTGCTTTAACAGGGGCACAGACTATGAAAAACCTGTACTCCCTGTGATAAATGCCTTTCCCTTACAAATACAGATTTAACTATTCCCACTAGAGATAATGATAAATCACAAGCTATCGAGAGATATTCTATTAGGAAAAAAAAAGCCACCATCCCAGCTTATAGATAATAATTCAAAGCCTCTCAAAATATTTTTCTCACTCTTACCCTCCACCTTCTATGTTTTTCCTATACTCAATATAGATTGCTTTCCTGTGTATTTGTTTCATTAAAATGAGAGGAAAAACTATGCATTGTATTTTATATGTTACTTTACGTAAGAAACCAGAAATTCTTTTCAATTGCTAGGGCCAAGAAACATAAGGAGAGAAAACTATCACTAGGCATTGTACCTAGAAATAATAATGCTGTGATCTGATTGTTTTGCCAACATGTCGTTGGGGTATACCACACACAGAGAGTGTAGCAGGTGAAATTGAAATGCTAACGAGTGTGAGGAAGGTCCTGAATCCAGCATGTATTATTCATCCTAAGTTGCGCTTCCAACCAGGGCCTGTATTATGGACATTCTCAGCACCCCAAGGTGATAAGAAAAAATAAAGTCAGTATCTCAGTCTGAGACATAAAAAATAAAATACTTGGAAGGTAACACTATCTCCATTTTTATTATATATTATATGTAAACATATTGAATATTGTACATAAATGTTAGACATATTTGTGTACACATACACAAACACAGAGAATGAGACTGAAAGACGATCAAGCCAATGGGACAAACTGTAATCAATTTGTGAATCTGGGTAAAGTGTATATGAGAGTCCCTTGCACTACTCTAACACAATTTATGAGTTTGAAATTATATAAAAATAAAGAAATTACCTAAAATAACCTGAACACCCACTTCCTCAGAGAATATAGGACACAACTTGACATTTTCCTTTCACTGTTCGGCAATATTTTTTCCCCTTAAATTCACTTTATTGCATTAGTATAAATAAGATTGTACATACTTTTACAGACCAGAGTCTTCAAAATACTTTCCAGAGATGCTCTGGATTCAAGAGTGCTATGTATACAAATGACATTTTCTTCAAATCTTACGTTTTATAGCACTTTATGGTTTTCAAGGAAACTCCAAACCAATTATTTTATTTGATTCATTCAAAAATCCAATGGAATGGTTATGGTAAGTATTACTATGCTCATTTTACAAATGAGAACACTAATAGTCATAGCTGATAATCACTGTTTGTAGAGTCGGTGCATCCTGAAGAAACTGACATCCATGTCTACATCCTGCAATGTGGGGTCCCAGTGTACAAAGCAGTCCACTATACGCATACAGATCAATGTATTAATTTCCTATGGCTGCAGGATCAACTTACCAGAATTTAATAACTTAAAACAATACTAATTAGTTATCTCACAACTATGCAAATCCGAACTTTAAAGTGGGTCCACACAGCTGTATTCTTCTTTTTGGAAACTGTAGGAGAGAATCTGTTTTCTCACTTTTTTCCACTTCTAGAGGCCACCCACATTCCTTGACTCATGCTCCTGTCATGATCTTCCAAGCCAGTGTCCTAGCACCTTCTCTCTGATTTCCTGCCTCTCTTCTACAGGAAGCCTTGTCATTCTATCAGGCTCATTTGAATAAACCAGGGTAATCGTTTATCTCCAGATACTTAGTCACATCTGTGATGCCCACCTTTCCAGGTAAGGTAACATATTCACAAGTTCCAGGGATTGAGGCGTGGACATGTTTAAGGACCATTACGCAGCCAACCACCTTATAAAAGACCCATCCACATACGTAAAGCTTCCAGTTAGCTTTTTAGTTCCTCTTATTTATTTTACAATTAATGGAAATTTGAGAAAATCTCCCTTATATGGAAGATGCTACCAAAAAAAATGGGAAAAGTAAAAAGGATAAAACTGAGATAATGTAGAAGCAGAAGAAAATTTCAAGATATATTTCTTTATAATTAGTATCTTTATAAAAATTAGAATACATAAGGGGAAATTTGCTCCATTAAAATGTTTTACTTTGAAAAATAACAGAAAAAAATAATATCTAAACCAAAATCTAAAACTGAAATGAAAAATTCAACAGAAAATTTGGAACATGAATTCAAGGGTATCTCTGAAAGTAAAAACAAAGATAAAAAAGAATTTGAAATAGAAAAGACAATAAAATTAGAAAATAATTGAGGTGTACAACATCTGACCAATGGAGAGTTTCTGAAAATGAACAAGAGAGGGTTACAAAAAAATGAAAATAGGAACAATTTCCCCTACTAAAGACAATAAATTCCTGAAACAAAGGTGTAGGACTTTAAATTTAAAACACTCAGGGTAGAGATCAACAACATTGATAAATTTCAGGGCACAGGACATGAAGATAATATTTCAAAAATGAGAGAGAGAAAGAGAGAGAGAGAGAGAGAGGGAGAGAGAGAGAGAGAGAGAGAGAATATGAATAGCCGTATTAGAGAATGGCTTTAAATTTTTCAAGTGATAATGTGTGCTTTGGGAAGAAGTAAAAAATTATTTTTAAATTTTTGACAAAAGATGACTTTTGTCCTGGAATTTTATACTCAAACAAGGGTACTGTGGTTTGAACGATGGCATTCCCTCCAACATTCACATTAAACATAATCCCCAAAGCAACGGTTTTAAGAGGTATGGCCTTTAGGAGGGGATTAAGTCCTATGGGTTCTGCCCCCATGAATGGGATTAGCACCCTTAAGAAAAGGGCTTGAGGGAGTGGGTTTGTTTTCTTCCCTATTTCCAGCATATGAGGACACAAAGCAGAGACCAGTCTTCACCAGACACTGATGCTGGTGCCTTAATCTTAGACTTCCTAGAGTCTAGAACTGTAAGAAATAAATGTCTGCTTTTTATAAATTACCTAGTCTAATATATTTCATTATAACAACACCAGTGGGCGAAGACAAAGAGTGATGGTCAAGCAAACATTTTTTTCAAATATGCAGATATATTCCAGATATGCAAAAACTAAAATAAGTTTACTTCCCATATATCCTTTCTTAGTCAACTACTGTAGGATGTTGTTTGCCAAATAAGAGAGAAGGCCTAGAAAGCAGAAGTTCCAGAATTCAGAAAACTGCATCTTTACACTGTGAAAGGGTAAATAAGATACCCCAAAATGAGATCTGTGCAGCAGACGTGGAGAGCAACAACCAGCAACAAAGCAGAAAACGTACTGCTTTGGGAGACAGCTCTTAAGGAGGGGAGCAGAGAGAAAAAATCTGCATTTTTAACGAGTATCCGGGGGATGCTGATGCTGCTGGCTTGGGACCACACTTTGAGAGCCACCATCCTGGGGAGTGAGTTGCCTGGATGGCCAAGGGCATTCTGCTGAGGACAGGTTACACCAGCCCAGGGGCAGGAGGCCAGTCACAAGTACCACCAACGCTCACGACGTGGGGCAAGTCATTGGATAAATACCCCCACTTTCTTGCCCTTGGGTAGGATAACTCTGAATCACCAGATGGGTAACTGGCTTAATGATGAATTCCTTATTGCCTTCTCACTCTTGCTTGTCTCACTTCACCAATTTTCTACCAATGTTTCTTGAAATAACCTTTCAAATAAGCTGCCTGCATTTGAATGGCTCAGACGCAGCTTCTGGGAGAACCCAAACCATAATAGTGAGTGCTCAAGAAAATTAGTTTAACTAAATGAGCATAAAAACAATTTAAAAAAATTAAACTTCACAGTAGCCCATTAAAATACTTTTGTATAGGCATCTGTTTGCTTGTTTTACACACTGCTGTTCCAACGGTTTGTCTACTGCCCAAGAATTAACGGCAAGGCAGCATAAGAACTTCAAGTTTTATCTACTAGTTTACTCTTTAAAATGATTTTAAAAATCACATGTTAGTCATTTTGACTCATTTTCTTCAATTTGGAAAGCTAATTGCCAATTTGTTTCATTGAAATTTGAGCAGTCCTGTGAAAGTAAAATATGATTGTTGGTATTTACTTACCAGCTAAGACATTGTTGGTAGGCTTACAACTGCCTCGGAAACTTGAGAAAGAAATTTAAATGATTTTTATTGATGCCGACTTCCAAGGGGTAACATTTCCCCACACTAAGCTGGGAACAAGGAAATCTGTCAAACAGGAAACACTTTTAAAAGCTGAGACATGAGAATAATGCCCGTCAGTTTTCCTTGGTGGACAAAGTGAGAGCGAAAGGTTTAGATCCTAAAAGAAAAGAGAAAGAAGCGCTTTTCAGAGCCTGGGTGATACTGCAGGTGACAAGGACCCCACTGCCTGAGGGCACTAGCATGGGCCACTGCAGCCTTTCTCCCACATATGCTGGTAAAAGGGTGGTTTTATCCTCAGGCAAAGCTTCCTCGATTCAGTGAAAACCTCTTTCGAACATCAGATGGCATGTCAAAGAGCTGCACACTGTCTTCTTGCCGGGCTTATAATGAGTTTTCCTCACTGCTCTTACCTGAGCCCCAAAATGCACATTAAAGGACACTGTCAATTAACATTTGCATCACAATGTGACCTACATTACTACCGGCAGAGTTTCATGGAGACAGTCCTGCACAGTCCAAATGTCTACTCATATATTTTCAACAGTCTATTATGAAGAAGGTATAATGTTCAATTAGGAGGTGATCCCCGAGGACTCACAAAAACATAAGAATTCTGTACATTACTGTTAGTTATATGATATTTAATACATTGGCTGTTTCCTTGGAACTATGCTCATATCACCATGAATAGAGAAAGATTCAGCAAATTTGGGCTCAATTCCCCTGACTTTATCACTGAGAAGCTAGATTACCTTGGTTGAATGTTGGTCCCTCTCTCAGCCCCAGGACCTTTCTTCATAAAAAAAAGAGGAAGTTTGACTCCATGACTCCAAAAGCCAATTCCAACTCATATCACCTCTCTCTTGTCTTCTCAGTTTCTCTCCTTCTGATGAAACTTCATGAAAGAAAAAAAGCAAAACAGAGCTAAAAGAAAGGCTGGAGTTTATCTGATGATGAAAAATAAAATAAAAATAGCAAAATCAATGAAAACATAACTGAATATAAATGCATTTACAAAAAAATAGGCTGCATGCGATGGTTTGGATACTTGACCCTTCCAAATCTCATGTTGAAATGTGATCCCCAATGTTGGAGGTGGGACCTAGGGGGAGGGGTTTTGGTCATGGGGTGGATCGTTCATAAATGGCTCTGTGCCCTCCCTGTAGTAATGTGAGTTCTGACTCTATTGGCTCCTGTGACAGCTGGTTTAAAAAGAGCCAGGCACCTCTCCCTCTCTCTCTCTTGCTTCCTTCCTGTCTGACCACCTGACCTCTGCACACCGGCTCCCCTTCCCCTTCTTCCATAAGTGGAATCAGCCGGAGTCCCTCTCCAGAAGCAGATGCTGGCGCTATGTTTCTTGCACAGCCTGTAGAATCGTGAGCCAATCAAACCTTTCTTTTAACTCACCCAGCCTCAGGTATTCCTTTATAGCAATTCAAACAGTCACTATATGACTTCACTCTGTTTTTTTCTTTGGTTTGAGTGGAGTTGTGTATCTACAGATTCTGTGTCTGTCTTTGCAGATTCAAGGAGAGGGTCAGCCCGAAGGCATGTGTGTAAAAGTGATTGGGGCAGGATTTCAGATTCCTGCTCTGATGTGTAAAGAGCTTGGAAGTTGTTACTTTTGCAACAAGTAAAAACAAAACAAAACAAAACAAACAAACAAACAAAAAAACGGAAAAGAAAAGAAAAGAAAAAACTAACAACAACAACAACAAAAACTCCTGAAAATTAATAACTTTTATGGGGTTCATCAGAGAACTAAGGTACACTGCCATCTCAAAAGAGACAGATGAATCCAGAGATCAGAAGTTGCAGCCTAGATCTGCTTTCCTGAAAACAAAACAACAGAGTTTGTAAACTGGTGGGAATGCAGAAACAGCAATTCTGACAAATTTCTAGATGCTGCATGTGGACTATTATAAGAGTGAGAGTCTTTAGGTGGTCACAGTTTAGTGGGAGCACACACTTTTCATAGGCTTTACCCCATTGGGTTATTATGGTAAAGGTTTGAGCAAGATCCCCTGATTACTCTGGGAAGGGGAAAGAAAAGTAATTATTATAGAATGTGAAATCCCAGAGTCTTCTAGATAACAAAGGCCTACTTACCAGACTATGCCAGAGCTTTAGCCCATTGGGGGAAGGTCATTTGCTGACTCCAGCCTCCTTCTGGCCTTCCTGCTCATCTAAAGGGAGGAAGGATAAGAATCAATGGTGAAGGACACAGACCAGGAACAAATGCCCATTAAGTATTTAATTATAAGATTGCACACACTTGCCTTTCCCCACAACTTACTACCAGAGGGCTCAAAGAACTGCAAGACATGGACTCTATCTAAGGAGAAGATCTTAAGGAAGCCTAAAAACAACAGGGGAGACAAGGGCACTACACTTGAGGAATTTGAAGCTTCTGTCAGCTGCAGCAAACATTAAACATAGGCCTATTTCTCAGCCAGATTACCATAAAATCTCATATCAAATGCCTGTTTACTACATTTCTTAAAACTCAAAATAGTATATTCAGAGTTCAACAGAACAATTACGGATGTGTTAAAAGACAAGAAAAGACTGAATCTGAAGAGACAAAGCAAGTAGCACAGCAAGACTAAATAGGACACAGGCATTGGAATTACACAGGGAATGTGATGACAACTAATATGTTAAGGGCTTTAATGTAAAAAAGTAGACAGCACACGAGAAAAGGTGGGTAATGGAAACAAAGAGATGGAAACAAAAAGAATGTAAAGAAAATTCAAGAAATCAAAAACACTGTAATAGAAATGGAAGAATGTCTTTAATTGGCTCATCCATAGGCTGGATCAGATCAAGAAATTAATCAGTGAGCTTGAACATATGTCAATAGACACTTCTCAAGTTAAATTTCAAATTTATTTCACTGTTCAAGTTAAATGAACAGTGAAAAAGCAGAGCAGAACATCCAATAACTGTCGGGCAATTTCTAAATATGTAACTTTTGAAAAGTTTTAGGAAACACTATTATTTTTAAAGGATATAATTAATATGCTAAGAGAGGAGATAAAAACGGAACATAAAATTCTCAATTAACACCAGGGAAAGCAAAAAAAGAGAGGAAATAAAAGAAACAAAGAACAAGTGCAGCAAATAAAAAACATTTACAGACATGGTAGATATTAATTTAACTATATCAATACTCACTTTAAATATAAATGACCTAAATATACCAGTTAAAAGACAGATATTTTTAAAATGAATATGTTGTCTACAGGAAATTTATATTAAGTATAAAGACTTAGCTCAATTAAAAGTAAAAGTATAGAAGAAGATATGTCATGCTAGTCAAAAGAAATTAGTAGTAGCTATGTTAATTTAAAACAAAGCAGACTATAGAGCAATGAAAATTATCAGGGATTAAGAGGAACACTACACACTGGTAAAGGGGTTACCTTTCCAAGAAGTCATAGCAATCCTCAACAGGTATACAGTTAACAGAGTATCAAAATACAGAAGACAAAACTGATAGAACTACAAGAACTACACAAATTCATTACTATAGTTGAAGACTTCTAGTAGCTCTATTTCAGTGATTGATATATCAGACAGACATAGTATGAGCAAGGTTATAGTTGACCTGAACAGCACTATCATCAGTTTTATCTAATTGACATTTATAGAACACTAAATTTAGCAACAGCAGAATACACATTCTTCTCAAGTTCAAATGGAACATTCACAAGATAAACCACAATCTGGGAAACACAACATACATTAAAAAATTTAAAAGAAGAGAAATCATACAAAATATATTCTCACTCTACAATGGAATTAAACTAGAAGTCAATAATAGAAGGAAAATACATTTTGAACAAAAGGAAAATGCAAATACTTTTATCAGAATTTGTGAAATGTAGCAAAAACAATGATTGGAGAGAAATATATAGCATAAGATACAAATATTAGCAAAGTAGAGAGATCTAAAATCAATAATCTAAGCTTCCACATTAATAAGCTAGAGAAATCATAGAAATATAGCCCTAACGCAAGAAGAAAAGAATAATAAAAATTAGAGCATAGAACAATGAAATTAAAAACAGAAAACAAAGAGAATCAATAAAATCAAAAGCTGATTCTTTGAAAAGTTGATAAAAATTGATAGATGACTAGACATACTAACCAAGAAAAAAATTAGAAGACTCAAATTATTAATATCAGAAATTACAGTCATTACTACTGATATTATGGATATTAAAAATACAGAAATGCTATGAGGTAATATATACCCACAAATTTAATAATTATAAGTGACATGGATAAAATTCCTTGAAAGATACAAACTTTCAACATTTACACAAGGAGAAATGTCATCTTAATAGCCTATAATTGTTAAAGAATTTAAATTTTTTTTAATTTCAGCATATTACAGGGATACAAACGTTTGCCTTTGCCCCACCCAAGTCAGAGCCTCAAGTTAAAGAATTTAAATCTATTATTAATAATCTTCCACAGGAAAAAAAGCACACAACCCAAATGGTTTTACTTTAATTTATTCTACTAAATACTTTAGAAAGAAGTTATACCAATTCTTCACATTTTGGAAGAGATTCTTTACAATCTCTTCCAAAAATAAATAAATAAAATAAAAATAGGAGCAGAGGGAATACTTCTACCAGATTCTGAGGCCAGCCTTATTCTTATACCAAAACCAAATAAAGGCATTACAAGAAAGGAAAGCTTTTGTTTCTCCCATGAATACTAAAACAAACAAATTCAGCAAAATATTAGGAAATAGGAAATAAAATTTAAGAATGTATAAAATAATTATTTGATATGGTTCAACATAAAAAAATAAATCCATATAATCTATCTTATCAGTAGACTAAATATCATACTATTATAATAGCATCTTAATTGATATAGAAAAAGCATTTGACAAAATGTAACACCCATTTATAATTAAAAAAACTCTCAGCAAACTTGGAATAGAGAGAAACCTACTGAACTTGATAACAAATATCTAAAATATTTTACAATTAGCATGATTCTTAATGTTGAGGAACTGGATGCTTTTCCCCTAAGGTCAGGAACCAGGCAAGGATGTCTTTTTTCACTACTGCCATACAACATCATACTGCAAGTTCTAGCTATTGCAGTATGACAATAAAAACACATAGAAGGTATACATATTTAGGAAGAAAGAAATAAAACAGCCTTTCTTTGAAGATGACTGACCTGATTTTCTATGTAGCATATCTAAAGAATGGATCAAATGATGCCTGGAACTGAAAAATGACTATACCAAAGAAGTAAGATACAAGGTTAATATAAAAAAGTCAATTGCTTTTTTCTATGCAAGCAATGAACAATGGAGTTGAAATAAAAAAATACCATTCTAAATCATACCAAAAGAATGAAATAGGTATAAATCTAACAGAATATACCAAGGAACCAGATGCAGAAAACTATAAAACTCTGATGAAAGAAATCAAAGATGATCTAAATAATTGGAGAAATATTTTATGTTCATGTATTGGAAGACTACTGTTAAGATGACAATTCTTTTTAACTTTATCTGTAGATTGAACAGAATCCAGTCAAAATTTCAGCAAGCTATTTTGCAAGTATCAATAAACTGATTCAAAAGTTTACATGGAGAGGCCAAAGACCCAGGATACCCAACGATCTACTGAAGAACAGCTAAGTTGAAAGGATCACATTTCCCAATTTTGAGACTTGCTGTAAAGCCACAGTAATCACTACAGGCTAGTACTGGTGAAAGAATAGCAATCAAACAGAATTGACAATCCAGAAATAGGCCCATACACAGATAGTTCACTGATTTTTTTTTTTTTTAACAAGATAAGACCTATTCAATGGAAAAAGAGTAATCTTTTCAACAAATGGTTCTGGAAATTTTGGATGTCCATATCGCAAAAAAATGAACCTAGACGCAGACCTTACAACTTTCACAAACATTAAGACATAGTAGATCACAGCTTTAAATGTAAAATAGAAAACTATAAAACTTCTAGAAGAAAACACAGAAGGAAATCTAGATGATCTAGGGATTGGTGATTTTTTTAGGAAGTGTGGACTTCTGTTAACATTCTATCACTATTGGCTTAGTGATTTTAACAAATGTAATGTAAGATGTTAATAACAGGGGAGATTGAGTTTGGGGTATACGGGAACTCTGTGTACTATCTTCACAATGTTTATGTAAATCTAAAATTTTTCTAATAACTTTATTTTAAAAATACAAGGAACTGTGTAAATTTGAATTTTGAATAAGAACCAGTGGCTTTTTTAGTATAAGTATGCTCCATGAAGTATTTGGAACATTCTTACTTGAAAAATTGTTTGTTGTTTCTCTAATGTTTCTATTTAACTGGACATGGGCAGCCTCTATTTTCTGTAGCAACCTTAATTTAAAAAAAAGTGAAAAAGTGAATGCGCAGTGTACTGAGGCCTTATCAGTTAAAGGAAGTTCCAAAAAAAGAAGCCCAGAACTTTACTGAGAAAGTCATTCCTTTGTTTCTATGAAGTAGGAGCTAGTGTGGTGAGTCTTTCCCTGATTGCTTGTCAGCTTCATGGTGCTTTTGAGTGGAATTACCAAGGTAGAAGTTTATTTTCAGGTTGACAAGACTGTAGAATGCCAGTGGGGAGGCAAATACATGGGCTGTGTCCTCTAGAACTTAATCAGGAGATTAAAAGAGAAAATATGCAGGTATCTGGAGCTGGGTGGGAATTCCTTCTAATGAAGGTTTTATTTACTAATATTCATGTGTATGAACATCTACACATAGTGAAATCTGGTTCTTTCTGGTATTTACTTTCAAGCATTTCACACTGTTGAAGGATAAGGGAAAAATCTAGGTATGTAACAGGGAACTATCTCTGTTCTGGTTTCAAACTAAAGATTTTTCTCTTTTCATCTAGGTTCTCCTGATCCTCATTTTGTGCATCATGTTGCTCCAGCATACATTTATGCTGTTCCAGCATACTTTTATGCTATTCCAGTCTACACTGGTCTATGCCCAAGTGTTCATGTCCATGATACAGAGCTACATTATGAACTGGAGAGAAATCCCTATTTTTTGGTTCCCAGTGTCTCAGATCACAAATGCTCCCAATTCTAACTATGCTCATCTAGTCCTGTCTATTATAGGTGTGCTGGCATCTTCATTGTTTCTGAAACATATCAGGCACCCTCTTGCTTCAGGGCATTGCTATTCCTTTGTTACATGTTCCGCCTTATATATCCACATAGCTAATTCCTCCTTCGAGTCTTTTCTCAAAGGTCGCCTTCTCAGCCAGGCTTGCCCAAGCCACACTAATATTTCAATGCGCCACTACCTTGGATATTTCTTATATTCCTTTATGCTTTATTTTTCATCTTTAAAAATAATCACTAATAAACTATTAATTTTTGCTTATTATCTTGGTTATTGTATATCAGTATAGGCATTGCATGAGGTCAAGAACTATTGTTTCTGCATCCTTTGTGTGCCTTGCACGTAGTTGAGGAAGAATGAATTTTAAGTAGCCCAGTTCTCATTAACTCATTGACTAAAATAACTGTCAGTTACTGAGTATTCTAGAATCACATATGAAAAATTTGTTCAGCATCTGGACTTTCTAAAGTTGATTTTACACCAAATGTCCAGAGTGTCTTTGTTCTGCTGTAGCAGTGGGAGTGGGCTGGGTTTTTATAACTGAGAGTAGCTCCTGAATTCCAACATAGGAGAAGTGTAGAAGCAACGATGGGAGTGGGGCTAATAAAATTTAAGTTCATGCTGGCAAACAAGGGGAAGTAGCAAGAATTAAGTATGAAAAGATAATTTGGAATTATATTTTGGAAAATAAAAACATATTACACTTACAGCACAACCATATGAGGGGTTTTCAAACAGTTGATGGATAATTCATATTATGAAAAAACTATTCATAGACTTCAAAAATGTTTTGCATCAAAATAAACCCATACTAACTTGTTATAGCATGTCTTAACCTGATTCAGTTTGAGCCACTACGAAAGAAGACATCATTTGAGAAGAACCCCTATCAGAGCAATATGAATTTTGCTAAAATTGAAGCAAGAATAAACATCAAATTTATGATGCAACTTGGGTGGAAAAATAGAGAAATCATTCATGCTTTATGAAAAGTTTATGGGGACAATGCCCCCAAAGAAATCAGCAGTTAACATACACATAACTCATTTTAAGAAAGAATGAGACAATGTTGAAGATGAAGCCCACAGTGGCAGACCATCCACATCAATTTGTGAGGACAAAATATATCTTCTTTGTGCCCTAGCTGAAGAGGATGTAGATTAAAAGCAGAAACAATACCCAAGACCACAGACATCTCCATTCCTTCAGCTTACACAATTCTGACTAAAAAATTAAAGTTGAATAAGCTTTCTACTTGATGGGTGCTAAAACCATTGCACCCAGATCAGCTGCAGACAAGGGTAGAGCTTTCAATGGAAATTTTAAACGTGGAATCAAGATCCTAAAGCAATTTCTTTGAAGAATTGTACCAGGAGATGAAACATGTCTTTACCAGTACCATCCTGAAGATGAAGCCAAATCAAAGCAATGCCTACCAAGAGGTGGAAACGGTCCAGTCAAAGCAAAAGAGACGAGTCAAGAGCAAAGGTCATGGCAACAGTGTTTTGAAACGCTCAAGGCATTCTGCTTGTTGATTTTCTTGAGGGACGATAACATCTGCTTATTATTATGAGAGTGTTTTGAGAAAGCTAGCCAAAGCTTTAGCATAAAAAAAATGTGAGGGAAAACTTCACCAGAGAGTCCTTCTCCACCACAATACTCCTGCTCATTCCTCTTATCAAACAAGGGCAATTTTGAGAGAGTTTTGATGGAAAATCATTAGGCATCCACCTTACAGAACTGATGTGGCTCCTTCTGACTTCTTTTTGGTTCCTCATCTTAAAACATCTTTAATGTGCACCCATTTTTTCTTCAGTCATTAAAGTCAAAAAGACTACGTTGACATGGCTAAATTCCCAGGACCTCCAGTTCTTTAGGGATGGAATAAATGGCTGGTGTCATCACTTATAAAAGTGTCTTGAACTTGATGGAGCTTATGTTGAGAAATAAAGTTTATAATTTTTTTTATTTTTATCTTCTCATTTAATTTTTTCACAAATTTTTAAAAGTCCCCTCATAGAAGGCTTTTAAGCAGGATGTGATTTTATCGAATCAGGATTTTTCTGGTGACAAGGAGGAGGGTGGATTGAGCATAGAGAGACAGGAGGCATGTGGGTAATATTTCTGTAACAGGATTAATTTATTTTAAAGGGAGAACATAAAGAAGTCAATGAATTTCCATCTGGATTTTTCTTAGTTTGGAAATCTTCTCAAGTTCCTAACAGATTTTTTCATGACCTTAGTGTATTTTTGAGTTAACAAGCCTCAATGGAAAATAAAAATCTACTCTAAATATTTAAAAAATATATTTCAAGTGGTGATGGAACATTTCCTTTGTCATAAGGACATTTCACCAATCTGCATAGAAATGCTCCAAGTCTTGGAGAATTTCCTCCGTTTTGTTGAGGCTTCTGCCATCTGCCTTTTGAATTTTGGTTATTAAGGTTGAGCAGCTTTGTGACTGTCAACATCTGCCTCATTTATTTATGCTTTTTATTTTTCTAATATCCAGGATGAATTGAGTTTTACTGGATGGTACTGATTTTAACTTTGCTTTCTATTCATAAATAAACTTTTTTTATATGAATCTAAATCTATTTCTAACTCCATCTACTTGCTGGCAAGTAGGCATTTTATAGAATGTAATTATTACAGATGGAGCAATGCTATTTTTTATTTAGCACAATTCACCTATTGCAGAGCACAGCGTATAGTTTTGTAATACATAATAATCATAATGGGCTACATAGACCCTCTTGGCTAGCTCTATTTTTGCATATGATTCATTTTAATTTCAGAGGCACAAAAGGGATTATGTCTCTATTGGAATGTCTTGAGTAAGCCCTACAGCAGGGGAGCTGTGATGTCACTTGTTCTATGAAAAACAGGCTTTCATCTATTATGGACTGAGTCTAAAACATAAATATAAGATACTGAAATTTTTTTGTGTTAGAAAACTTGTCATATGCATTTTTCTCTCAGTTAATAATCAGTACGTATTTTCTCATGCAAATCATCTATTTCATAAGTAAAATCCAAAAGTTGGATCTCAAGTTGGAAACTGATTTAAAATCATTATCCCTAACTTCCTCCTTCAGGTATTTGCTAACTATTCGTGCCAAAATGAGCAAGGCAGTCTGTAGTCTTTTTTTTTTTTTTTGCACTATTTTCCTTTTAAGTTTGGAGTTTATTAAAAGCTTAACTAAGGGAACAGGGGTCAAGAGATTATTAAATACAGGCTTGGCTTAAAGGAACAGGTGGTAACATAAATCGAAAGTTTCAGAAAAACTGTTTAAGATAGCTACACACAGAATGGGAGAGAATATTTGCTCTTTACACCTCTGACAAAGGTCTAATAACAAGAATCTACCTAGAACTCAAAAGAATTAACAAGAAAAAAATAAAAAAAAACCCATTTATAAATGGGCAAAAGACATCTAGTCTTATTTTTCCTATTTGGATCACAAAATGTTTGTCAAATTTAGACTTTAAATATGTTACTGTGTTCAATTTCTAGACGATTTTCTCAGTTTTATTGAAATTAACAGAATTTGCCCTCAGAATTTCAGTTTTTAAGGTTGAGATTAATAAGATCAATGTTCAAATCACAACAACAACACTGATGATGATGTGACATAAAAATTAACTTGATGTGAGGTTAAAAATCACCAGACAAATCATGAGTCATGGATTTGGATTCTGAATCCATCATATACTAGCCAGGTAGTTAGTGCTTACCATGTAATATTTAAGCAATTCAGACTACCACTTGTCTATGACAACTAGAGTAGTGATTAATAGAATTAGAGATACTTAATATGGAAAAAAGTGCTTGTAAGAAACTAAAAGGATGAAAAACTATACATTACAAAAATATTTCCAAAAGAAGATTGGCATGGCAATACTTTTATCATGAAATTAAACTCTGAAGCTAAAAAAATTAGCCTCCAATGATAGGAAGCAGATAAATATTACAAAATAAGTGGACAAATTCACAATCAATAGGGGAGATATTTACATAGCTCTCTCAGTAACTTACAGATCAAGCAGACAAATAACTTGAGATTGTATAAAAATCTCAAGATTTGCTTTTTTGGAAAGCAAAACTGAAAAGCATAATATAGTAGATAATTTACATAGAGAAAAACCTGACATCAATAAATAGAAAGTATGCATTCCATACAAGTCACATGAAACATTTATAGAAAGTTTATAAAACATTAAAAAACATTTACATACTGAGTTACAAAGAAAATGTAAAAAAAATGCAGAGACTGATGCAATGAAAAATAAATTTTCTGATTAAAATGCAATTAAACTAGAACTTAACAAGAACAACAATCATCATCAAAATAAACCCATTGTAGTAACCAGTGTTTAGGATTGTCCTAATGATCTTTGACTTCTGGAATCCAGACTTTGTGTACTTCCTCCCACATTGTTCAACAGTTGTTCACTGCCATTAAGAGAGTATAATAGAAGTTATGGTGTGTGCCATCTGAATCTAGTGATAAAAGACACCCAGTTTCCTTCTTGCTGTCTCTTGGACTGCTCACTGTGGAGAATCAGGGAGCAGCTCTATGAGGAGAAACACAGTGGGAAGAACTGAGGACAGCGAAGAACAGGGCCTTCAGGCAACAGTTATGTAAGTGAATCCACTTGGGAGTAGATCTTCTCACTTCAGTTGAACCTTCAAAAAACTGCAGCACCGACCAACGCTTTGACTGCAACTTCATGAGACCCTGCACCAGAATTCCTCAACCAAACCACTCCCAAATCCCTAACCTCAGACACAGATTTTTACCATGAGATAATAAACATTTGCTGTTTTTAGCCACTAAAGTTTGGGCGAATTTTGTATCCTGCAATAGAAAAGTAATATATTCATACACTTAACCAATTAATATTTTATCCTTAAATAACTCCTAGGTCTGATTCCCTTTTACTTATTTTGTGGATATTTCCAAAATTATGTAAAAGTAATGAGAATACAATTGACTTTTGAACAACACAGGTTTGAATTGTGTGGGCACACTTATATAAATATTTTATTCAATAACCATATTAGAAAATTTTTGGAGATTTGTGACAATTTGAAAAAACTTGTAGATATATCACATAGCCTAGAAATAACACACACACTGAGAAAACATTCAATATGTCATGAATACACAAAATATATGCAGATACTAGTTTATCATTTGCTACCATAAAATATAGACAAATCTATCAGCAGTTATGTGGACATATGGTAGTAACATTTATTGGGTATTGGGGGTGGGAGGAGGGGATGGGTATATTCACACTAAATGGTGTGATATTAAAATGAACAAATTCATACAGGCAAGAAAAGTACAAATCACCTCTCTCTCACTTTTGTTTCCCCACCTCAGAACTACCTGGGGGTTGAACCCATGGTGTTTTGCAGTAGCTTTTACAAACATATCACATGGATAAAATTGCCCACTTGTATTTAATTATCACCTATATTCTCATAGTCTTCTTGATAAAAATGCTAGTATAATACTCAATTGTTTTAAGTGATCTTGATGTCATTTTTAATCTTTCCTTTAGAAAACATTTTTTTATTTCCCATACACACAGAAACCTTGCTTATTTTTACAAGTGTCTTGTAGTTTGAAGACCAGCTTTTACCAGAGATTTTAAGAGATGTACATATTTTGTGTATTTATTTAAAAACTGACTTTCCATATAATCTCTGACATAGTTTTTCTTTCTACTAAAATAAAACTTTAAAGAGAATTCAAATGCATATTATCTTACTTGTTCATAGGACCTTATACAACTGATTGGCTATTTTTCTATTCAGAATTAAGGATTATTGAAGCTTGTACAGCAAGTATTTTTTCTCCATTATTCCATTGCCTGTTACTTGCTTATGTAATGAAGCATTATAATTTGCAGGCTACTACTTCACAGGACTTATAACTTCATTGCTTGTACAAAGAAAAGAATAAAGATGAGTCAGGAGTGTGAGAAAATATCTCCTAGGTAATGAGAAAGTCAATCAACTTACATTTTCTGCAAATTGGTAAGTAGGAAGTTTTTATTAATGAATCCTATAATTCTGACAATGTAGTGTTTATTTTCAGGTTCCCATTCAAGAAATATGATTGTATAAGATAATTATTATTCACGGAGATTTGGTTCAAGGTAAGCAAAACCCATACTGAATTACTTCTGTAAGAATTAATATAAAATATCTAGATATGCTCTCAAATTGTCATGTCTAAATAATTTTAAATCCACTAACACTTTCAACAAACTCATTAAATAGTATTTGAAATGGACCATGCACATTCATTTAAAATTGAATGAATCATTCTTACCTTAAAAATGTCCATTCTGGCTTTGTGTATAAATGACTGAGACAGAATAAGCTATTAACCAATGCCATAGCCATTTAAAAGGGCTCCCAAGCAAGGTAAATTAGTTGAGGCAGGTGAAGATCATACACATTGACCTTCATTGGCTCTTAGTGTTTAGGAGATTGAAGGTCAAAAATCTGCAGGGTGTTGGAGGCCTACATATCATTTTCCCCTAAATCCTTACTTGAGTTAATGATGTAGGAATAGAGCATCACCTACCTCATGCTATTATTTTGAATATTCAGCAAACCACACAAATGAAAATTGTTTAAGGCATATAAGGCCTTAGAGTATGTAAAAGTAATGAGTGGCTACAAGGTCACTGTGGAATAGAGATTTTTCAGAGATTAAATAAATACTATCAATGACTTTATACCAATGAATTTGAAAACTTAGATAAAATGGAAACATTCCTGGAAAAAATATAAAGTAAACCCACCAAAAACTACAAGTTAAACAAGAAGCAGAAAATCTGCATAGCCCTACAGCCATTAATATACTTGCATTGGTGGATAAATTATCTTCCCACTAGAAAACTCCAGGCTCAAGAGTTTTTGGACAACCAGATGGGTTTGCAGACAAATTCTACCAATCATTTGAAGAGGAAATTGTTCCTATCTTTCAGATACTAGAGAGAAAAGTTATAGTCACCAACTCATTTTATGAGTTGAATATAATACTGGTATCAAAACCAGAAAAAAAAGGGAAAATAAAGGAAAATACTAAGACAATATTCATTCATGAACTCAGATGAAAACATCCTAACTACATATCCTAACCGAATTTTCAAAGTATAAATTAGAATCATTAGAAATCTATTTATAAAATGCATCATATCCATAGATACAAGTAAGAAAAAACACATGATCATCTCAAAAATGCTGAAAAATAATTCCATGCAATCCCAAAACACTGCAAAAACAATCAGCAAATCAGAAGTGGAAGGATCCTTTCTTAACCTATAAAAAGGATCTAGCAAATTTACAGTAAACATATTCAACAGAGAAACATTTCAAACAGTCCCTTAGAAATCAGTTAAAACTCAAGACAATCCCCTCACAAAAATAGATAGAGCAACTAGGATGGGACATTTAAAAAAAATAAAAAAATATATGTATCATTGACACACTAATGAATTACCACAATGAACTCTACAATAGCAGCTTGTGGAGCCAAATCACAGCCTTCAGGGCTACAAAGAAACAGTAAATGTGCAAAACAAGTGGAGGAAGATGGATTTCAGGAGATCCTGAGTTTTGAGGAAGACAGAATTCTCCAAGAAGTTCTCATCCAAAGGTCAAGGTCCCCACTGGTACAAGAAGACTCAGTTGGCTGATCTAAGAACCACAGTCAAAACTGGGATGGGGCTTTGCAGTTGGCAATTTGCCAATGAGTGCAAGGGGCTGTGGCCACATCTAAGGCAGCTGGAGTGGCCTAGATGCTCACGGATTTTCAAATTTTCAGTGAAAGGATTGTAACCCATACTGATGAGAAACTGATGGGAATAGAAAATGAATGATTCAGGGCAGATATTCTGAGTGTAAAGGCAGAGCAGGCCCGGATAGTAGTGGGGGACAAAACAAATTAGAAGAGAAGTGACTAGACAGAGAGGTCATATTTTTAATACTTAATCATAACAGCACAAGAGGTGCCCTAGAACCCTGAAGCTAGGGAAGTATCTTGGTCCACATCTACCTTTCTAAAATTACAAAAAATCTCAATTCATTTAAACATGAGAATAGGGAAAAAATTCAAATTTAGTATCAATATAAATATAAACTTTTTAAAAAAAGAATAAAGGCAACCTGAATACATGCAAATAGAAAATGAGGATAAAAACACAGAAACCTAGTGAGACAAAAAGTGTTAGAGGACGTTTAAAAGATGACACAAACTATGAAACACACCCCTACAGACACACCCACAATATATTTCACAACACAATTTTTGAAAACAAAAGTTGGTGCATAACTTGGATCTCCTGATGATATGATTTTCATGAAGGTGTAAAAAATGGAATTGTTCTGGCCTTCTATTCCAAAAAATTTAGCATTCTCCTATTGAGCTTTTAAATTATAAAATAAAGATTACTTCCTCTTTCTCTTTTTCCCCTCATGACCCATCTTGAGTGGAAAAAAAATACGCTGAAATTTGGAGAAGAGAGATGGGAAAATGCTTCTTAAAAGTCTTGTTCATTCTTCAGCTTTGACTTTCAGATCCTCTTCTTAATCTTTCTCATTATTACCTCCCTTTCCTTTGTTTTCACAAATATCCTTTTTTATTAATACTCATATTGCATTTTCAATAATATCAATATCATAATTAAGCAAATTATTTGAAGCATGTAAAAAAATGTAAAATTGTGAAATATTTGGTTTAAAACATAGTTATGCCCATTTTCTGCAAGGTAGTGGAATTCTCTCCTTGTATGTATGCCAGAGCACTTATGTGGACTTTTCTTTACTAACTTCTTTTGGAGTTGACTTCTGCATAACACCAGGGGTGAAGTCAGAGCAAATATACATGGCATAGTTAATAAGTAAGTATCAAATCTTGTTCCTGTATTATTTAAGAGTTTTTTGCCTTATTATTGACTTGTTAGGGGTTTCTTTTTTTGATTTTGGATATGAGCCCTTTATCAGATATATGAATTGCAAATATTTTCTCCTCATCTATGGTTTTCATTTTTAATTTTTGATAGGTGTCTTTTGATGAGCATAAATTTTTACTTTTAATAAAGTTCAATTTATCCATTTTATTTTTCATTTATGATTGGTGTGTTTTGTATCCTAAGAAATTTTTACCTATCCTAAGATTATGAATATATACTCCAAATTCTCTCCTCAAGTAGGGGACATCAAACATTTTTGGCAAAGGGCTAGAAATTATGTTCTAAGGCTTTGTGAGCCAGCCATGTGATCTCTGTTACAACTACTCAACTTTCATGTAGTGTGAAAGTAGCTATAGGCAATACTTAAACAAATAAGCTTGAGTGTAGCTGTGTTCTAATAAAACTTTATTTACAGAAAAAGACAGTGGGATTCTGTTTAGGGACAATATGGCATAGACTCAATTTTACCCATTTCCCTCTCTAATTACAACTGATTGTCCTAGAAATCATTCAGCAGACAATCGTAAAAAAACTCTGAATGTAGAAACAAGGTAGACTGGACAAGGAACTCAGGAACTGAAGGTCACCATTATTAGTCCCTTGAGTTTATTTTCTATCTCTCTTATATCTCTGCTGGAGCACTAGAGAGGCAGTCATTTGTTGAAAAGGTTATTCTTTGCCCAGTGAATTGTCTTGAGCTGTAAAATTGACCATAAGTCTAAGAGTTTTTTATGGACTCTCAATTCGATTCCATTGACCTACATGTTTGTCTTTATGTCAGAACCATACAGTCTTGATTACTGTGGCTTTGTTGTAATTTTTGAAATGGGGAAGTGTGAGTCCTCCAGCTTTCCTTCTCTCTTTCGAGACTGGCTATTCTGGATCTGTTGAATTACCACATGAATTTTAGGACCAGCTTGTCAATTTTTGCAAAAAAGGTAGCTGGGATTTTGATAGGGGTTGTAGTAAATCTGTAAATCAGTTTGGGCAGTATTCCATCTTGATAATGTTAGCTCTTTGAACGCACAGGCATGATGTCTTTCCATTAACTTAGGTCTTCTTTACTGTCTCTCAACTTTGTTTCATAGTTTGCAGTGCACAAATTTTGTACATCTTTTGTTAAATTTATTTTTATACTTGTGTATTTAATTTCACTAAAAATATTTATTTTTATTTCATTCTTTTTGATGCTGTTGTAAATGAAATAGTTTTCTTACCTTAATTTTTAGATTTTTCATTGGTAATATGTATATACACATTGGTGTTTGTATTCTAACTTGTTTATTAATTCTAATAGTTTTATTCATGGATTCCTTAGAATATTCTATATGTAAAGTCATGCTATCTGCAAATAGAAATAGTTTTAATTCTTCCTTTCCAATCTGGATGCTTTTTATTATTTTCTTTTTCTTGCCTAACTGCCTTGACTAGAATCTCCAGTAGAACATTAAATAGAAATGGCGAGGGTGAACATTGTTGTCATAGGACTGATTTTTGGGGAAAGCTTTCCGTTTTTTAATCTCAAGCATGATATTAACTGTGGGTTAGATGTCTTTTATCAAGTTAAGGAAACTGCCTTCTATTCCTAGTTTGTTGAGTGGGTTTTCCCCCCTATTAAAGTGTTTATATTCTTTCTTAGTGCTGCATGTGAAACAACTACTTCAAAATAAAATGATTTGCAAAAGAGGATAAAAAGGACAAAAACTGGCCTTTGAGCTGCAGTTTTCTGACCCCTATTCTAGAAGCCTATTATTTAAACTTCTACTTTTACATCTATAAACCACCTAAATAAATTTTTATGTATTCTGAATATGAGGTAAAGAGGTCTAGTGGTTGTTTTTTTTTTTTTTTCGTTTTGTTTTGTTTTTTGAGACAGGATTTTGCTCTGTTGCCTGACGTAGAGTGCAATGGTGTCATCACAGCTCACTGCAACTTTAAACTCCTGGGCTCAAGCCATCTATCCCCCTGCCTCAGCCTCCTGAGTAGCTAGGATTACAGGCACGCCCCACCATGTTTGCCTAATTTTTGTATTTTTTGTAGAGACAGGGTCAAACTGTGTTGTTCAGGCTGGCCTCGAACTCCTGGCCTCAAGCAATCCTCTTGCCTTGGCCTCCCCAAGTACTGGAAATATAGGCATAAGCCACTGTGTGTCTGGCTTAAATTTTTTTTTTTTGATGCAGCATAATTTCTTCGCACCATATATGAAAAAAATTTTCTTTCAAAGAGAAGGTAGTTGAATGACCATATAAAAATATCACATAGAAATTTGCACCACATGAGACATAAGGAAAAAATGCAAATTAAAATCATCACCTTGTGTCATCACTACAATCCTCCCAGAATAGACAAAATTTTAAAAGTTACTGTGTATATGGAGTGGGTACATACTTTGCATGAATGTAAAACTTTACAATGACATTGAGAAAAACAGTCTGGCAATGTCAAACAACATTAAACATATCTTACTCTATGTCCTAGTAATTCCACTCTTGGATTCATAGTCAAGAGACACGAGTGAACATGTTCACTAAAATATTTGTACAAGAATTTCACAATTGCTAAACCAGGACATGACCTAAATTCCCTGAGGAGAGTGCATAAGCAAATTCTAATGTGTTCATATAATGGAGTGCCATGCAGCAATTAAAAAATCCACATTTTAAATGTATATATATCTAAAATGCATATTATGTGTATGACAAATGTGTATGTATGACAACATGTGTATATATGTATATGTATGACATATAAAACATGCTTGAATGGTAAACACCTGTTGACTGAAAGAAAGCAGAAATAAAAGAGTACAGAACATGCCCCCATTTATGAGACACTCAAGAGCAGGTAAAACTATGGTGGTTATTTTTGAGAAAGTGGTATTGACATAAAAAGCATATAAGAGAATCTCCTCGTGTTATGAAAATACACTATGTTTATCTGGATGGTGGTTCAATAGTTATGTATTTATGCACACCATTATCAAGACTTATACTTAATATCTGTGCACTTTACTAAACGTAAATCATATGTCATTTAACAAAAGATGGCATCAATGGTGCAGGCATGGTAAGTACATTATTGAAAGGCTCTCACTCCGACATAACTTTCTAGGAAAAAGGATTGTTTTACATTGAAATTTAAATAATTAGTTCATTCATTAATTCATTTAACAAACATTCATTTTGCACCTTCCACATGCTGGCTAAGTTTTTACTACCTAATACAAGCCCTTAGAGCAAATCATCTTTTTGAAAACTCCTCAGTATTGATGGATATTTTATCACTCTAAAATCTTTGTCACTTAAAATTTTGTTTTGTTGTATAATTTGTCACTTTTATTATAATACTAAATAAAATATTTTAATAAAATTTTCTTGATCCTGATTCCAGAGTTCAGGAATGTAGAATCCTGAATGTTTCCAGTTCCAACTTGTTATATGTGGTTTCTATTAACATCAACACTTTGTCATTTCCCTTCAATGGCTTCATTTCTCCACCTTTAGCCTTTGCTCAGTATTTCTGTCTCCAGTGTCATTTATTTTTTCATCTCTATTTTTTCATGACTTTTTATCTTCTTGAACCTTTCATCTTTGCTGTTGCGTAAGTACTAGATTCCACCCCCTACGCACACACAGAAATATAAATGGTGGGCACAGAAAAACGCAGGATCAGAATATAAGCCATTTTTTCTCCTGTTTACAACACTTTTATACTGTCCGTGAAATAAGAAACACTGTTGAAAAGTATGGGATCTATTTAGCAGTAAGTGACAGAACCATCTTTTCCTTTTGGTCTTCAGTACATTTTTCTTTGGTTATTTTATTTGACTGATCCATGCATAGTTCAGACCAGAAGACAAAATATATGATTCATCTGCAGTCTCAAAGCCCCTACTGAATGGCACTTTATTTACATTAGCATTCCTAATTACTTAATGACCAATCAGATATGGTTCATTGCTAGTAAGTGTAGAAACATGTTGTCTGAAGGATGTAGTTTAATTAGTATACTCCTAAAAACATGTCCCTCATGACCATTGGATGTAATCATTATTTTATGTATTTAACTGTGAAATTCATATTTACTCAGCAGGCTAGAGAACAGTGATTAGTTCTTGATGCTGTTTAATAGAGCATAGTTACATTTTTAAAGGAGCCTATAAAATATCAAAAAAGCAAATTACTTTAAAAATGGTCATCACTCCAATAAAGTAGTTATTTCACCAAAATACTATTATAATATCATATAATAAAACAGTAAAGGTGTAATAAGTACATGAAGAAGCTCATCATAATTCTTCACTTAATAACACAGATGTTGGAAGCTCATGTTCTTCTAAACCATGGAGAATTATTTAGGTATTTTTACTCTTGATTAATGATTTTCAAAATGACCTCCTTTTAAGAGTAACTGGTGATTTCTATTTTTCTTCTTACTGATTATTCATTAAATGACAAACAAATTGATGTACTTTTCTTCCAGAAAGCACAATGTACAAAAAACTAAACCTTTGGCCTGGGCTGGATGGGGGAGAACAATGATTTCTCTTCCAAATAGAGTATTTTCCAAATGGATATATTTTTCATGCATTGTCATTTATACTTGACTTTTGAGAAGCACCATATTTCTTAACACGGCAGAGTCCCTTGTTATAATTAACATACTTAAGAAAATTAGTTTGCAAGGATTTTGACAATCAATAATAGATTATACCGTGAACAATAACTATTGTGCACAACTTTCTAGAATGCCCTCATGAGCTCACTCCTCATTCATTGTCCATGGTTTTGATTAGAATGTGAATCAACTGCTCACCAAAACAAACGTCTCAGAGCAATTTTATGTGCTTTATGTTCAGGAATTAGTCAATAAATCAGCAATTGATCTTAGAATTTTCACTTATTCTCTGGAAAATGTTTTTCTCATTCGGTTCCTTCAGGTATTGTTTCAGGAGTATACAGACAATGTCCTCATGGCTGTCTCCCAGATGAGATACTAATAGCAATGTTAATAGTAAAAATAATTTAATTCTGTCAGTGTAAATGTATCAGTAATACTATTATCAATATTATATTTCAGGTCTTCTCATGTGCCAAACATTTTATAATCATTTTATAAGCTTCAACTTGTTTATTCCATTAATCCACCTACTGATCTGGACATTATCATTTCCATTTCACCCATGAGGAAATTGAAATACTGAAAAGTTTAATACCTGTCCCAAAGTCATATGCAATTAGTAACTAATGAAACTTGGATTTAATAAATCTGTTTAAAAGTTATAAATAGGAATTTTTAGAAGTTTAAGAAATTAAGAAGGCAAAGAGATGTGCAAGATTATACTGTCTTCAATATTTATTAGAAACACCTAAAGGAATAATTTTTGAGAAAAACATTAGAATATCTGTAATTACTTCTTATAATAATTTTTCTACAAGCAAACAATAAGTTCATTTTTATCTTTTTCTTTGAATTGCCATGATTTGAATTCCACTGGTGGTTGAGTTGCTCCTGTCTTTCCAACAGCCTTTCTCTAAGCACATATCAAGAAGTGACCCTTGGTCCAGGCTTAGATGTTACAGAGGCAGGAGTCTAAGAGCCCTCTCCAGCTGGTGAGGTCACTTTGATTATAGTTTTTGATGTTCTATTTATTGCCTTGCTGAACATATCCTAATCTCTTCTTCTCTTCAATAACTAGTCACATATGCAGTACAGGGTACATATGGAGTATAACTGGTGCAGAGTGGAGGATTAATATTTGAGTAGTTTTGGGAAAATATTTTCTACAAATGTAACTAAAGGTAGGCTTCATTTTTTGAAAGTGTTATTTAATACATAGACAGTTCTTTGAAACCTGGGCCACTGTGAGGTGTCAGCAGTGAAAGGAGCCCAAATATTTGCTGTCAGACAGACTTGGGCTTAATTTTCAGCTGTACCAACCACTATATGCAAGATTATATGCAACTTGGTAACCGTACTGAGTCAGTTTTTCTTTTGTTTCTTTGTTTTCCTTTCTTTTCTTCTGTTTTCTTTTTTTTTTTTTCTGGTACAAAACATACAGAATAAAAAATTTTATTTGGAAAGATTAAACAAGATTATGAGAATAATGTGAACAACAAAATTCCTGGCACCGAATACGTGTTCAAAAATTGACAACTATAGTGTTAATAAATGACACCTAGCATTGTGATCTGAGTAAAGAAGGAAGAGAAATCCTGGCTTATTTAGGTTGAATTAAACCAATCAATAACCTCAATGAAAATCCAAGTCAAAC
Source organism: Lepilemur ruficaudatus (assembly GCA_963574885.1). NCBI lineage: Eukaryota > Metazoa > Chordata > Mammalia > Primates > Lepilemuridae > Lepilemur > Lepilemur ruficaudatus. The sequence goes on from CAUYRT010022532.1 coordinate 56,021, forward strand.
AGACATTTTAACATCCTGTTGACTAAACATCTGATCTGATCAGCAACAAAGAGAAATTTCTATGGAGAATACACAGCTTCAAAATTTCTTATACCAACTCAAGCTAACACAGTTTGATAACATAAAGTAGAAGATTCATGCTCCCTCATTTATTCTGGGGACTTCACCAAAAGACCCAGTAAAAGTACACGAAGTTAACAGAGAAAAAAGACCTCAAAGTAGTCCATCACAACTCTCCTTGGTACTCCCAAGCAGAGTGAAGTCCTGACCAGAGGTGTCCGACACACCCTAAACTCTCCTGATTGCTCTGGAAGCTGGTTGAAAGCCTGCTTCACATTAGGTGCAAGGACTTGGTAAATAAAAACATACTCTGTGAGACTGGGTAAGCCAAAAGTGAAACCGCATCCTGATAGTCCAGGAATTATACACTGTCTTAGCAGAAATAGGCTTCGGGCCTGTCTGCCATCTATTCCTGCCAATAAGCATGCATGTTATTTCAATGAGGTCAATCTAAAATCACTGAGCATTATTCAGAATCAATTCAAGTCTCTTCCTATTATTGTACACAATAATGACTAGAGAATGAGTTATAGTTTTGCAGAGATACACGCGCATGCGCAGACACATTACGTGTGTGTGTACTTCTAAATAGGCTTAAACTCATATTCTTGGTTAATGATATGAAATGTTTTATTTATAATTTTTTTCCATTTATAGAGCCTAGACCAGTTGTTCTTAAACTTTCGTGCATATAAATTTTACTTAGGGAGCATATTTTAAAATGGAGATTCCTAGACCACATCATGAAAATCCCAATTTGATCAATCTAGGGTGAAGCTGTATTTTAATGAGCACCTCTGGTGTTTCAGATTCAAGGGGTCTTCAGGCCCACTTTAAGAAATGGGACCCTAGAGGGACTAGGATTTCTGTTTGAATTTATCTCAAAGATTAGTTAGGAGAACACATAGAATTACGTTTAAACCTGCAATAGCAGACAACTTAATTTAGTTTCAATACCTTCATTATGTAAAGGAGGAATGTAAAGCCCAGGGGAATGATAATATTTAAAATAAAAGCTAATATTTGTAGTGTGTTATCAGACACTGTGCCAAGTACTCTGACTACATTATCTTATTACTGTTTAATAACATTATTATTATCCCTGTTGTATAAATGACAGAAGCAAAAATTAAAGAGCATATGTCGTCTGTTCCAGGTTATAAAATTAATCTATTTTGGAGTGGGATTCAAACACAGGCTATCAGACTACATAGTAAAAGAGAAACAACAACAGTAATAATAATAGAAACAAACCAACATTTACCAAATGCTCATTATGTACCAGACACTCTGGTAAGTGCTCTATAATAAGTTAATTATAATATTTTATCCTCACTTAACTCTACAAGGGTAATATTATCATTATTCCCATTTTAGGTATGCAGAAATTAAAGCTAAGAGAGGATAAATAACTTGCTCTACATCATAGAGAATGAGGGAGCTGGGATATGGACTCGGGGTTGTAGCTTCAAAGCCCATGCTCTCAGCTACTACACCAGACATTTGAAGTTGCCCGACTTTCAGTGCAGTCTTCTTTCCAATGCCACGGATTACGGAAAATGTAGAGTGGCTCCCTAGCAGGACCCAATAGGAAATGCATTATATGAGCATGTATAAGAAAATGAACATGTATAAGAAAATGCACATGTATGTATCAGTTAGGATTCTTCATTGCATGTAACAGGAACTGACCAGAACTAACTGAGGCTGAATGATATTTTATTGGAAGGATATATAGAGAAAAAAGATACAATAAATACATAATTACATAACAGAGAAGAGAGGCAGGAGGGCTTCCGTCAAGGTCATACGGCAGGAACAGCCTGCCTGAGATGCTGCCACTGATAACCTCCTTTGTCATGGCAGAATACTCAAGCCACTGGATGCAGCCATGATGAATGGATGCTAAACCAAAGACTAAACATTCTAAGTAGGAATATGGAAGTGGCCAAGGACAAGTCAGTTGTCTATGTTTTACCTCCTAAAATGTGGGGAGAGAAAGTACTTGTCTCTGCCTCCCACTGTGGAGTTTTCACCCAATCAGGAAGGTAGTTGCATCTGAGCAGCCAAAGACCAAATTTCCTGCAGCAATTTTACATAGGTGAATGTCTCCATTAGGAACACTCAACAAGGTGATTTCTGACATAGGCTGGGAGATTAAGAAAATAGCTTATAGTTTAGCAAAAAGCATTGAAATATTTTGAATAAAATATAGATGTAATTCAGTAACAACATGATATTTATGAAAATTTAAAAGTTGAAACAATTATTAGTCATAAAATCATAATTTAAATTCAAATGTTAAAGCAGATAGTCAAATTTAGATGACATTATATTTGGGGATTTAAATTATATGTGTAAGTGGGTCACTCTAGTTAAGGTAATGATCTAAACTTTTTGAAAGCTTTGGAGGGAAGAAGAGAGAGAGAGAAAAGTATTGTACTGATCCCAGACTATTCTGGTCTTTTTGATGCCTCACATGGGGTCTTAAGAATGAATAACCAAGATATTAGAAAATATTCTGATGTTAAATTATTGTTTGATTTTCTTTTGAGGGACAAAAGAACAGAGCACAACTCCCTAGGTGAGGGCAGGGTTTTCCTTGAAGCAAATCAAACTCCCCCGTTAGTCGTTCTCAGTTAGGAAATGAGGCCATGGGGAGGAGGGCTCTGGATTTTGCAGATAGAAAATCTTTTATCTCCAGGGCTTAGGGTAATTGGCTCAGAAACCATAGTATACAGTCACATGTAGTGGGTTTTTTTTGGGGGGGGGGTTTCTACAGCTTTATGAAGTACAATTGCTATATAATTAACTGCATCTATTTAATGGGTACAATTTGATGAGTTTTAACATACAAATGCACCCATGAAAACATTATCACATTTAAGATAATGAATATATCCATAATTTCCACAAGTTTTCCTTATGTCCTTTATAATCTCTCCTTCCTTCTTTATCTCTCATCCCGGTCCCCAGGCAGCCTCTGATGTGTGCTTTCTTTCTGAATGCATTACACTTTTTAAAAAAAATTATATGAATGGAATCATATGTTATGTACACAGTTTTATCTGACTTCTTTCCATCAGCATAATTTTTGAGATTCATCCATTTTCCAATATGTATCAACAAAATACTTCATTCCTTCTCATTGCTGAGGAACATTCCATTGTATGGATATACCACAATTGATTTATCTATTTATCCATTTATGGACAAATTAGTTGTTTCTGTCTTTGGCTATTACAACTAAAACTGCTATGAACATTAGAGAACAAATTTTTGTATGAATGTAATGGTTAATTTTATGTTTCAACTTGGCCGGGCTAAGGGATGCCCAGAAAGCTTGTAAAACATTATTTTTGAGTGTGTCCATGTGTGGTGAGAGTGATCTGCTGTATTCCATCCACTGATTCAAATCTCTTTCAGAAATTATCATTTGAATCACTGGATTCAATACAGCAGATTACCCTCACCAATGTGGGCAGGCATAATCCAGTTACCATTGAGAGCTTAATAAAATAAAGTGGAAAAGGAAGGGTGAATGTGCTCTTTCTTCCTGAGCTAGCCATCTTCCCCTGACCTCAGACATCAGCTATTTCATATGGGAGGTTTAAATTTAACTTTTTAGGAAACAACCGAACTGTTTTCCAAAGTGGTCGTTCCATGTTACATTTCTACCAACCGTGTATAGAATGTCCATACTCTTATGAAAATTTGGCATGGCTAGCCTATGGTACATTCATACAAACAAGGAACCAATATGTCTGTGTTACCATTAACTAACCAAAACTTGCTTGGGTTTCACTAATTTTTTCTTAATATCCTTTTTTTTTTTCAGGATCCCGTTCAGGATATCACATTATCACATTACATTTAGTCATTCTATTCCATTAGTTTCCTCTGGTCTGTGACAGGTTTTTAGACTACTGGACTAGATTTTATAGAATGCCCCTCCATTTGGGTTTTTCTGATGTTTTTATCTTGGTCCAACCATGTTATAGGTTTTAGGAAGGAATATCACAGAGGTAAAGTGCCATTCTCAAAACATCATATCAAGAGTACATGCTACCAAGCTTATGACTGATTATGTTAACCTTGATAACCTGTCTAAAGTAATGTTTGATATGTTTTTCTGCTGTAAAGTTAACCCCACCCTCATACTCTACTCTACTCTTTGGAAGCAAAACACTTAAGTGCAACACACACTCAAGGGGTGAATAATTAAGCTCTACCTAGAGAGGGGAGTATCTACATAAATTAATTGGAACTCCTCTGCACAGAGATTTGTCTTTTTCATTATTTATTCAATAATTTATTTACATCAATATGGACTCATGCATATTTGTTTTCTATTTGGGGTTGTGATCCCATATTGTGTTTTTTTGTAAAAAAAAGTTTTATTGCATTATTCAAATTATTTTAGCTTTGGCCATTAGAAGTTCTTTCAGGTTGTCCCCTGTGTTCTTTTTGACATGCCCTTATTTCGTTTTTTTTTTGTTGTTTATTAAGCACTTTATATTTCAGCACTACAAGATGCTCCAGGCTCAGCTTGTATATTTCCTATTACTGACCATTTCTCCATCGTACCTGGTTTCTTTATTGAGAAATAGTATTAGAAACCAAGATCTGGGGCTTGGTGTGTCCCTGCTTCTGGACTGTCATTGCTTCTAGTTGTTCTCAGCAAAAAGGATAAGAAAATACATAAATATTAACTTGTTAACATGCACAGTTCCACAACTTTTTCTTCTACCCCCTTCAGTGATATTATTTTATATATTGGTAATATATTTAAATTATTTTGTCACAGTCTGAATTATATCTTGCATTCTCCAGAATTTCCATGTTTAGAAAACTTCCTTAGCAGTTTTTTAGGGTAAATCTGTTGATGACGATTTCTCTTAATTTTCCTTAATCTAAGAGTTACTTCATTTTGTCTTTATTCTTATTTGCTGAGCATAGGATTTTGAGTTATTAATAATAATTCATTCTTGTAACCATTTGAAAATATTTTAACATTTCCTTTTGGCCTCTATGGTTTCTCATGGAAAATCCACTTTCATTTGATCTTTTTGGTCCTACAGGTAATGTATAATTTATCTCTTAATACTTTCAAGATTTTTTTTTTTGTCTTTAGTTTTCAGAACTTCAATTGTGTGGGTAGAGGCCAAAAAGAGCGACCTTGGATTTTATAGAGGATTTTTCTGGGGGTAGTGAGCAACTGGGCCAGAATAGCCATTGTAATAAATTCTTTTCAAACAACCAATTCCTGGGACCCCTGCTTGATCACATCCTGCAGAGATAGAGAGGGATAAGCCTTGTCTTTCTCAGGAGGGATAAAGAATGCAAGTTCCCCTCTTGCATTTCATTCCTTTATCTCTCTAGGGGTTTGGCAAAGGCTATGTGCCTAATGCACTCCTAGGAAGGGGAGGGCGGTGGGTCTATAGGAGGTTTGGATGGAAGTTGGGGAGGGTCAATTTTTTCTGAAGAATAACCAGTTGCTGGTGTTGCCTCAACCATCTGTGGTCAGAGTTAGATTTACAACCTCCGTACTCTCCAGACTCCTGTGGCTATTGTTAAATAGGTCTTACAATCACTAAGTTTTCCATTAGCCACATTTTATCTTATACATACTTTCTGGGTCCCCACCTTGAGCAAGCCTAACTCAGTTACTTTATTTTGAGATAGGGCCTTTGAGGAGGCAATTAAGATTAAATGAGGTTACCAAGGTGAGGTCCTAATCCAATAGGATTTGTGTCCATATAAGAAAAGGAAGAGACTTCAAGAGTGTGCATGTACAGAGAAAAGGCCATGTGAGGGCACAGTGAGAAGATGGCCATCTATATATAAGCCAGGAAGAGAGGCTTTCCCAGAAACCAGCGCTCCCAGCATCTTGAACTTGAACCTACAGCCTTCAGAAGGGTGAGAAAAAAAATTTCTGTTGTTTACACCACCCAGTCTGTGGTATTCTGTTATGGCAGATGAATACATTTTTTTCAATATTGGGTTGTAAGAGTTCTTTACATATATTGGAACCAATTCATTACATTAGATCCAAATGCATACTTTCTAAATATTTTCGCTCAGATTGGGCGTTAACTAAAATTTTTTATTACTGTATCTTTTAAATAGTAATATTATGTTTCATGATGTCAAAACCATTGTTTTTTAAATTTATGCTTTTTGTGTTTAGCTTAACCACTTGTTTTCAAACTTAAAGACATTTCTTGGATGTTTTCATCTTATATTTTTATAGTTTCAGCACTTCACTTACACTTAGATCTAAGATACATTTTGTGTTATATTTTGCATATAATACAATAAAACTGTCTGATTGTTTGACTATCAGAATAATTTTTTAAGAAGATAATTATTTTTCTGTTGAATTGCTTCATCTTCTTTGTTGAAAATCAGTTGACCATGTATGTATAAGTTTATTTCTACACTGGCTTTTATGTTCTATTTGTATATATGACTATATTCATGTCAATATCAAACTCTCTTTATTACTGTAGCTGTGTAGTATGTCATGAAATCAGGTTTTATTAATCCCTCAAATTTGTTCTTCTTTTCACTATTTTACATGCTTTACTTTCCATATACGTTCACAATCATCTTGACAATTTCTATGAAGTACTTCTGGCATTTTGATTGAAACTTTGCTTTCTTTATCTATCAATTTGAATAGAATGAAGATTCTATTTTAATAATACTATATTTTCTAATCCATTGATATGGTACATTTATTTAAGCAATTTTTAGTTCCTCTCAACAATAATTTGTAATTTCTACTGATTCTTGCATTTTTTTCAAATATTTTATATTGAAGTTATCACAAATGGCATTTAAATTCTATTTTTGATGTTTCTACTATGGATAACTATAATTGATTTATGAATATTGATCTTTTAGCCTGCAAGCTATCTACACTCATTTATTTGTTCTAGTAGGTTGCTTTTATATTCCTTCCTATTTTGTATATAAATGACATTTCCGGTGAACAAAGTCAGTTTTGCTTCTTTCTTCCCAAACTGCATGCCTTTCATTTTTCTTGTCTTATTGCAGTAATAACCTCCAGAACAATGTTGAATAGAAGTGGAGAGACTGGATATTCATGCCTTGTTCCAAATCACACAGGGATAAGCATTTATTCTTTCTTCATTAGGTTTGCTATTAACCATATGTATTTTTTCAGATGCCCCAAAAGAATCTGAGGCACTTCCCATCTTTGACTAGTTTGCTGAGAGTTTTTGTCATGAATGGCAAATGCTTTTAAACATTTAGTCTGTTCATGTGATGAATTACATTGATTAATATTTAGATGTTAAATCACTCTTGTGTTTCTGGGATAAAGCACACTTAGTCAAAAGATATTTTCCCTTTTATATATTTGGGATTTAGTTTCCAAAATGCTGTTAAGAATTTCGACACCTATGTTTATGAGGGCTATTGATTTTTATCCTTCTTTCATTTTAATTGATATTTCTGGCTTAGATATTAGGGTAATGTTGGCCTCATAGAATAAGTGGGAACTATACCATCAGTTTCAATATTCTGGAATAATTTTTCTAGTTTTGGTACTATTTTTTTTCCTCAAAAGCTTTATATAATTCATCAATGAAGTCATCTTGGTCTGGAGATTTCTTTGTGGAATTTTTTAAGCAACAGATTTAATTTCTTTAAAAAATATACATTTATTCACTGTATCTATTTCTCCTCATATTATGTACATTGTCAAATTGACTGGCTTGAAGATGTTGATAATTCTCTTACCAATCTTTTCATTTCTGCTGGAATTAAAGAGATATCCCCTTTTCATTTCTTATGTTGCCAATTTATATATTCAATTGTTTTTTCCTGATCAATCTGACTAGGAGTTTATCAATTTTATTGATCTTCTCAAATACTCAGCCTTTGTTTACCATGACTTTTTAAATTTTTCTTCTGTTTTCTATTTTATTTCTTTATGTTCCTATGTTGATTACTTCTTGTCTTCTGCTTTCTTTCAGTTTGATTTCTCTTCTTTTTCTAATTTCTGAAGGTAGAACCTAGATAATAAATTTGAGACCTTTCTTCTTTGCTAATCTAGGTCTTTAATAATATAAAATTAATTCTAATCATTTACTTTAGCTGCATCTCACAAATTTTGAAATGCTGTATTTTCATTCAATTCAAAATACTTCTAATATCCGATTTGATTTCTTCTTTGCCTCTGTTATTTAGACGTTTCTTTTGATTTCAAATACTTAAGTATTTTCAAGATACCTTTCTGCTATTTATGTCTAATTAATTCCACTGTGGTTACATAACACGTTTTTTATAGCTTGAATCTTTTAAAACTTACTGGGACTTGTTTTATAAACCAGAATATGGTATATCTTGGTAAATGTTTCATGTGCATATGTAAAGAATGTGTATTGTTGGGTGGAGTGTTCTCTACGTGTTAATTAGGTCAACTTTGTTAGTAATGTTGTTCACATCTTCATTATCCTTATTGATTTTCTTAATTGTTTTTCAGCTTACAAAATCTTTAAACATTTTTTATTTTTTTTTATTTTTTTACAGATAAGATCTTGCTCTGTCACCCCAGGCTGAAGAACAGTGATGTGATCATAGCTCTCTGCAGCCTCAAACTCTTCAGCTGAAGCCATTCTACTACCTCAGCCTCCCAAGTAGCTAGGATTAGGTGTGCACCATGACATCTGGTTAATATTCTTTTTTCTTTTTTTTTTTGTAGATACAGGGTCTCATTATGTTGTCCAGGCTGGTCTTGAATTCCTAGCCTCAAGCAATCCTCCCACCTAGGCCTCCCAAAGTGCTGGTATTATGAGCATGAGCCACTACACTTGGCCTAACATGGAAATTTCTGACTCAAATTTTAAATTTGCCACTTCTCCTTGCAGTTTTATTAGTTTTTCATTTTTTATTTCAAAAGCATGTTATTAGGTACATAAACATTTATGATTTATATTCTCTAGGTTAATTTGTTTATCATTATAAAATGACTACTTTATTTTTGTACTATGCTTTTTATGATGTCTACTTTATGTAATATTAATACAGCCACTTCACTACTTTTATAGAATTATAGAATCTTTTCTCTGTGATATTTTTAACCATTCTTTCACTTTTAATCTACATGTCTCCATATTTTACAGCGGGTTTCTTCTAGTTAGGATTGCATTTGCCTTTATAATTGAGATATTTAGACCACTTATACTTATTGTGATAATTTACATAATATCGAATTTATATATTTGTTCTCTGTTTTTCTCATTTGCTTTGTTATATTTTATTTCTTTTTCTGACTTATTATGGATTAATTATTTTTTTATTATTCTGCTTTATGCCCTTTTTCAGATTATTAGGTATAACATTTTTTAAAATAGTAGATAATAGAGTTTATAACAAATTATGACAGCTATATTTTCAAAGGTCCATAAAATTTTTAACATGCATTTATCTGCATATTTTGTGTGCTCTTCATTCCTTTGTGTAGATAAAGATCTCTGAGTTTATTTTCCTTCTGCCTAAAGAACTTCCTTTAACATTTTTAGCAGTACAGTTCTGCTGGTGATGAATTCTCCCAGCTTTTATATGTTTTTGAAAAGACTCTTTCCCTCTTGGATTTTAAAGCTGTATTCACTAATTATGGCATTCCAGGGCTTCAGTTTTTTTCTTTCAGTACTATAAATGTACTACCTTATGACTTAAAATGTATCTGATGAAAAGTTTGTTCTTATTATTGTCTTCTTTCTTATGGTTGCTTCTAAGATTTTTTTTCATCATTGGTTAATACAATTTAAGACAATATGTCATTCTGTATTTCTTTTTATTTGTTTATTTTTTTGTGCTAGGAGTTTGCTGAAATTCTTGAATCTATGTTTATATTTTTATCAAATTGTTAATACTTTTGGCCATTGTGCTTCTTGATGTATATTTTTGGACCTTCTCTTTTAAGAACTTTAATAATATATATTATATGTCACTCTAAGTTATCCTATAGCTCACTGAAAAAGTAGGAGTACTTTTTACGTCTGTACTTTATTGTAGATAATTTCTATTAATTTCTATTTATGTCTTTAATTTTAAGTATATCTTATCTATAGTGTCTAACAGATTTTTAATAATATTCAGTGATTTTTTTATCTTAGACATTGTATATCTCTAAAAGTTAGATTTCATTCTTTTTATATCTTTCATAAATCCTCTGAACATGTTCATGCTTACCCTTACAGTCTTTAACATGTATTATGCCAATACATTAGACCTACGTACATAACGCATTTTATGCATTATGAATACATATGATACTAATTGTTTTAGTGTGTTGTATACTAATCTTATTATTTCTATTATTTTTGTTTCTAATAATAGATTTTGGTTTGTAGATTTTTGCTTATTTTCATGATTTATGATTTTTGATTGGATAGTAGAAAATGTGAATTTTCCAACATTGATGACTGATATATTTGCATTCCTTTAAATATTTTTGTTTTGGAGCGCTGTTAAATTACTTGGAAACAGTTTGATTATTCTGAAGCTTGTTCGTCTAGGACTATTTTTGTCCCACTACTGAGGCAATGTCCTTCTGAACACCCAGTCCTTTTTCTATTACAAGGCTTTTCTACTCAGGCTTTTGGGAATATGAGCTATTCCAAATCCTGCATAATCTGGGATTGTTCGACATGCTCCATTTTGGTGGCTCTTTTCCTGGACTGAATAGTTGCCTCAAACCCATATACTGCTTATTACTCAGCTGAAGACTTGAAAAGAACCCTCTTCATGTTTCCAGAACTCTCTGAGCAACTCCTGCTTCTCCAGTACTCTGCTCCCTGACTTTTAGCTGCCTCAACTTTGCCAACTTCTCTGTCTCCTCAATACATTGGGGCTGTCTTTGGTTTCTGCCTTTCTATACTGTAGCCTATAAATTCTCTCTAGCTTGGGGCAATTGAAGAGCTTATCTTATTCTTTTCTCCTTTTTTTCAAGGAACAATGTCCTGACGTACCTGGTGTCCAATGTATGCAAATATTTGTTTCATATAATTTGTCCAGTGAAATTCTTTAAAAAGGGAGGGTAAGGCGAGTTTCTGTAACTACATCATAGTTGAAATAGAAAGTCTCCCTCTTGGACTTGTTATGAGGAAATGAGAATTCATTTCCTATGCTCAGACAGCTGTAAAGAAAGGTGAGAGGCAGTGTGGTATGAGGCTCTGTGGAAAACCTGGGACTGGGCTGTACGTTATTCTCTGTATAGATCTACCTCTAGTATTCTTGAACCTTTAGGAAGAGCTTGATAAATTAAAACTAAGGGCCTACTACTCTGTTGAAAGGAGAAAGGTCATCACTCTCTTCTACAGATTAACTAGAGGAAAACAGTGTCTCTAAATTTAGAGTCTTGCAGTGGAGATAATTGGAAACACATAGCTTAGCATGGGGGAAAAATGGGCACAAAGCTTTTTTAACAACATGAGTGGAGGAGTGTGTCAGTATAATTTTAACATTTTGTATTCCATGGAACTGAAATAATTACCCAGTGAACAGAAGCTGGAGTGAAATTTTCATAGAGAAAAATATCGTCAACACATAGACATGCTTTCATACTGTCTTATTCCAGGCTTCTTATAGAAATTTATTAAACTTAAGCAGTTGCATTGCAAAGGCAATTTTCAGGATTGTGAAAAAGCAGTATAAATGAACTAATTATCCTTGTTTCGCAGTGGGTATTACATTACCGTGTTAAACTAGGCATCGATAAAAATATTTGATAAATATATATGTATATACAAACACAAATATTTAAATTAGAAAGGTAGCCAATAGGAGAGATAAAGATGTTAATATAGGATCAAATATTGGGAAAAAGAGAAAGAGAAATTAATGTAAAAGTTAATTCTTCATATTTCTTTTGAGGAGTCAGTAAATATTGTCAAAAATGCATTACAAAATAACGACAAAGTGTGTCACTAGGAATAATGAAGGTCATCACAAAATGACATGAAATCAGAAGCCAAAAGACCCTGCCAGTGGGGTCTGTCACTGGGCTGGGGATCCTAGAAGACTATATTGAGCTATTTTACTGTAATCTTACTATATGCTTTTGTTGCTTTAAAAAAACAGTGTATAAAAGACTAAGCCCCAATTACCTCTAATGCTTTTTTATGTAGAATAATTTGTTCTCCAATATTTGAATTAAACATCAAATCACATAGAGAGAAAACTTTTAGAAATCCACCTAAAATTGTCTTTGCATCTATGACAACTCTTTGCTGAATTTCAAACAATTGTAACCAAAAATATGTAAAGAGAAATTGAAAATCTTAATTTCAGTGTTAAGGGGCATTGTAGAGCACAATGGGATTCATAATTTATTCTATCCATATTTTATTTCCTGGTAACCTTGAAAGCAGACAAATTTCCAGAGACTCTGTGGCATCCTGTACATGTTTTAAATCCAAACCACCTGTTCAAAAGAACCAAACAATTTCGCGAGCAGACAAACAATGGCAGACTATTTAAAGAAAACTTAATTCAGATAAGCAAAGTTATGAAGAACAATGTCACCAAAAGTAAAAGCCACTGAGTCTGGTTTAAATCCAAGGACCAAATGGAAGTGATTCTTATGAATAAGAGAATAACCACTATACAACAAAGACAAAGCAGGGTAAACTTATAAACATCAATACTTTGCGTAAATTGCAGAGTTGCTAAAGTTTAATGATCTCAAATAAAAGATATATGAGGGATGTTAATAAAGGGTAATATTTCTTCTTCACAACATTCTTTGAGTTAGGCAATATCCTCATCTCTCTTTACAGATGTGAATCTGTGATCTAGAGAACTAAGGTTAGTTGACTAAGTCACGGCAATAACATGAGTCAAAGTGCAGACTCTGAATCAGAGCTGGCACTTTTAAAAACAGCACTATAATGATTTATTTGTATTGATGAAAAGATATTTTATACATTACAATGGGCCATTCCTCCTTGAGATGTTTCTTATATTCCTGTTGTTTCCTTTGCAAAGAATGTCCTTTTCATGTGTATTCATCTGAAGAATTCCTACTAACCTTTTTAAACACACCCAACTCTTAACTTTTCTGCACAGCTTTTCCCGATTTACTATGAGATTTCTCCCCACTTTTCATTCTAGGTATAGAAATTGCACTTTAAACATAGCACTTATCAATTTCAAATAATATTTCCATTTTAGTTACTCTTTGCCAGATTCTGAGCTTCTAGAAGAGATGATTTCTTATGTGAATTTATAACCAGACCAACTCATAACATGATAGTCAGCAGAGAGCAAGTACAGATGAATACTTTTCATTGGTTGAATGAATAGATATTTGGGAAACTGGCAATGCACAAAAACATGTTGAACTTGTTGTCTCACAAAACTGTAGGTAATAGTGCTGGCTCCATTTGCTCTCAGAATCACCAAGTAAAGGGAATTTGTGGCCCTAGAATGTTGAGTTAATGGGAATTAGAGAGTGGAAACAATCTTAATGTGCCTTTGGGTATGTTAAACTCTTTTTTTGCATTTCCTTTTTTATCCTTGAGGTGAGAGCAGGTAAATAATGAAAGGCACAAGGCTAAGAATATTTTTAACATTTGTCAAGTGAAAGATTATTTTAAATTATGTGCCAACTTCCAGTTGCAAGTCTGTTTTAGTCTAAGTAGCTTTCACCTATCTAGTCAAGATTACATTGAGATTACATTATAGAGCTGTTTAAATATGCTCTAACAATTTTGCACTTTCTGAGCTATCTGAAAGTTTTTTTCCCAAAATACTTGTACTATTTTGTTGTTGATTCTGCACTGGATTGAAATGTTTCTTTTTCCTCCCATCAACTTAAAAGTTTACTTTTTAATTGAGATTTATTTCCCATGCAATTGCACAGGTGTTTCATAATGTGAAGGTCTGAACTTGACTTAATCCATTTACTTCAAAACCTTGAGATGTCTTCCATTTACATAGCTATCTCCCTGAGTGATGAACTCTACAGATGACTTTCACAAGCTGTCAATTCCCTTTATCTTTGTTCAGTAGGAGAATAGCTATCCTAAGGAAAGAGTAGGTACAAATTACTGCTGAAGGGTTTATCTCTTAAGGGTCATGTGCACAGCTGGTTAAATTATATTAGCGATGTACCATTATGCAGCTACTTCTGAAAATCTACAAAATATTTGAGTTAAAGGGTGAAAGTGTGGTGGTGGAGGAGGGACATTTGCAAGTGTGTTTTTTTAAAGCCCTAGCGATTCCCTCTGGGGATCCCCAGGAGTGTTGCCCAGCATGTGTCCTCCTCTCTTGAGCTGTGTCTTGCCCCTCTCCTTTTGAAGTAAGATATAATTTAGCTTGGTGCATCTCTAACTAGAATAGGAATTATGTTTCCTAACTTATTTTGCAAACAGATGTGGAGAAGTTTATAACTTCTGTCAGAAATATTATGAGGCAGCTCCCAGGAATCCTTTTAAACCACTGTCTAGGTAGGCCTTTGGCTCTGTTCTGGAAATCTCCCACGTGGTTGTTCGGAACGTGGGAGCCGCCACCTTGGAACAGGAACCCAAGGCCAGCTAGGGTGGAGCCACAGAGCAGAAGAACCAGTCTCAGGCACTGGTCCCGCGCCAACCACCCCCACGCATTTACACGAGAAAGAAACGAACTTTTCTTTTGGGCTTTTGAACTAATTTGTAGTTAATACAACATCACTGTTCATTTCTTTATTTTCAGCCCTCTTTTAATAAACCATGCCATGCTTTTCACAGCATTAGAAGACCATAAGTGGGCTCATTTGTCTCCCCTGTTTAGCACAGCTGCCATGAGCAGCACCTTGAAGCACAGCGGCTCGGTCCCTTGCTAGCTGTGTGACTCTTAGCAACTTGCTTTATATGGCTGAACCCGTTACTTAATTTGTACATAAACAGACCTCAGAGAGGGGACTTCGGTGCTGTCCAGGTGGCAGGCATTTTGGCTTGTCTTAGGCCAGCTGCAGTCGCGGGGAGTCGCAGTCCTGGGGCTGAGGTGACAGACGCTGAAAGCGTGGGAGGACTCCTTGTCCCCGGTGCGCAGAGGCTGGTCGGCCCCGCGCATGCGCCGGCAGGGGGCGTGCGTGCGCCGGCCCACTGGCGCCTGCGGGAGTCCCTGTGGCCCAGGCCGGTGTCTGGGACAGTCAGGTTCCCGTGGGTGGGGTCTCTTGTTTCTCGCATCCAATGTGGTGTGGGAGAGTGTTACGGGCAGAGGGACCCGCGCGTGCGAAGCCTGGGATGTGCTACTGGGCCAAGAGCCCTTGGGAAAACCGGGACCTGCCTTGTGTGTGCGGGAACAGAGAATGTGAGAAAGTTTCAAGCCTGGATTGGGCCACTGAGGTGTTTTCGGAGGACTGGGAGAAATGCAGTTGTGGATTTTAAAAAGTTTTACAAAAGCTGCTCAGCCTGGAAGGGGAATTATACCAGGAGGCACCAGGGGATTTGGTTCTTTTACAAGGTAAGGTAGCCGGTAAAAGTCAGCGGCACGGCCTGAGATCCAGAGATAGCGCGGGCGTCCCGGGTCACCTGGCTTCAGGGCTGGGCTGATGTTCAGGGGAGCCAGGAGCCCATGGAGCCCTCTGTGGCCAGCTGCCTCTCAGAACTTCCTCCTCTCACAGCTTGCCACCAGTACAGAAGTGCATACAGACCCTACAAAGGAGGCATGTGTGACCTTTAAGAATGTGGCCATTTACTTCTCCCAAGAGGAGTGGGAGCGCCTTAATGAGGCCCAGCGTCTCCTGTAAAACTATATGATGCTGGGATGCTGGAGAACTTTGCACTCAGAGCATCTCCAGGACTTGCATCATGAAGGTCCCCTGTAGTTGCATAGCTGGGATTGGGGATGGCCCCTAGCTCTTGCAGAGGGTGTACAAAGCAAGGTGCTCTCAGAGGAGGCCTGTCGCCAGTGTTGATATGGAGCAGAGGGAGAGGAGGCACCTTAGGAGCAGAGCATTTCTGTAATCAGAGAGTCACACGTCAGGATTCCAAAGGCAGGTCCATCCATCTACAAGAATCACCCCTGTGAGATGCGTGTTCCAGTCTTGAAAGACATTTTCTACCTAGATGAGCTCCAAACCACATAACCCTTGATGGAAACCATACCTGGGTGGTGGCTCCAGAGGCTTGTGGTTCAGTGCAAACCGTCACCAGCTCTAGAAATGGGATACTGGAGAGTAGCTCTTCCAGATGGACGTTTGTGACAAGCTGCAGTTTCCTTGTTTTAGGGAAGCTCTTCACCCATGAGGAGGTTGGGAAGGACTTTCCAGCCACTTCAGGCCTTTCCCTGCACCAGGTGGGGAGCCGTTCAACTGGAAAAAGGCCTTATGAGTGCTGTGAATGTGGGAAATCGGTTAGCTGCAAGCCCTACCTCATTCACCACCAGACAGTCCACGCTGATGCTACCTTGTGAGTACAATAGAGGTGGGACATCCTTTAGCTACAGCTCTGGCCTCCTTCAACACAGGAGAGCTCATTTGCACTGAATATGGTAAATCCTTTAGTGGCAAATCTGACCTCACTTAACACCGCAGAGTTCATGCAGGAGAAAGGCCTTATATATGCAGGGAATGTGCGTTTTCCTTCCTCAGTATAATGGCAGCGTGGAAAGTCTCTGTGAGGAGCCTTCTGCCTGAATTGAATCTCGTATATCTGAACATCCATGGATTCCCAATGGATTGAGATATTATGCTGTGTAGCTATGCTGTACTTGCCACACCTGCTCAGGATCTTGCCAGGTATATGTCACTGGCCATTTCATCTCTGCCATGTGGCCGATCTGCAGGGTTTGCATCAGTCAGGGAAGCAGACTTCTGTGCTTTTCCATTTGCTGGAGGAAATCTTGATTAGCCTGAACCCTTAGGGGATTCTCATTCTCTTCTCTCTGAGTAGTTAGGGTATGGACTTAACCCAGTTTTGGCCCAGAAGACCTGAGTTTTGTGGCAGTTTGTAGAGAAGGACTGCCTTTTCAGGGACATTGTTGGTCTCTGGTGATGCTTGTGATGAAGTTTTTTCAGCTTCTAAGTCACCAAACCAGGAATTGCCTACTGCCCATTTTACTGGTTTGTGCAATAATAAAAGCCTTTTTGTTTAAGTACCTTTAATTTTGGAAATTCTATTCACTGTGGAGTAATTTGAAAACATAATAGAACTCCCCCTGCTTGGAAGAGTAAATAACTTTTGTGAAGATCCAAACTTTGTGTGCCTCAAAGGGGACAGTATGATGGCAGAGTATAGCTCTCACTCCATTTTTGGCCTAGTTTGCCGTGCTGCCCCAGCCTCCTGGGAAAGACTGCAGAGCCCTGTGGTCCTGATTTTTTTCCTGGATGCCAGAGGTCTGCAGGCTCAGAAATCAACCTAAACTGGAAGCAGTTATTACACTCCAGTACTTCTAGAGAAAACATGATTCTTCTCTTGTTCGTATGGAATATCACATAATGGCAAGCAATGTTGGGAATCTCTTACTCAGGTCCTGCAAAGGAACTGTGTGTCCTGAAGCCCAGATTTCAGAAGTCTAGTGCTAGCAGTAGAACTGCTGGTAACTACTGCCTTCAGCAGCTGAGAGACCAGAAAAGAGAGGACCAACACTGAACCCACCTGCATGGGTCCCTTTGGGTCATCATGGGTAGGATTGCGGTCCCAGCTTCATTGACACAATCACAATAGGTAAGTTTAAGAGTGTCTAGTACTTACAGACCAGAGGTGGGTACATAGCACATCTGGAGAAAATAAACATACACATACAGAGGTCCAGAGCCCAGGCAGAGAGAGAGAGGGAGAAGGGAGGATGCATGGGCTAGTGCATTTACTGGGCTTTTAGGGTATTATCCAAACAGATTTCCCATGAGAAGCTTTAGTTGGTGGGTTGTAAGCAAACAGGCACTAGTTCCAAAAGCCACACTGTGACTGAGAGGTAGAAGTTCATAGGCAAATATCTGAATGGTCCATTTAAAGGAAGGGTTGGAAATGTGGGTCACCTGGCCTGCCAGGCAGGACAGATGACTCTAAGTTTTCTTTCTGGCCACCTGCTAGAACCACTGGGATGGAGTACGGTGTTATAATCTGTGTCAAGGGTGACTGAACCCTGCTTCTGGTATGAGTAAGTTAAACTTACATATAAAATTGGATGTCAAGGCAACATAAAATTAGAAACACTCACTGCATAGTTTCACTAGTTGTGAAACTACAGTAACTAAGGGGAACCATAATCGGTAGAGAGACTTTGGGTTGGTACTAAGGGGTGAAGGAGACAGCAGTGGCAGCAAACCACATGGAATGTTCCTCTTGTAAAGATGCCTCCACAAATGTTCCAGTGACTGACCCTGCAGGGTCAGTGTGTACACTAACCTGAGGTCCTCCAGAACTATGTATCTTGTGTAGCAGAAGTCATTATCAGAACAAATAATCTAATGGTTTTATGGATTCCTGTAACCTCTCTGTTCTGTGTACCTCAAGGCCATTTCTGCACAGACAATAAAATAAAGATGGAGACAAGGGAGATCCTATACTCCAGGGGATATGGCTTTTGTGATCCAGTCAGCCATCTTCCTAACTCAAGTAGCAATGGCCTCCATTGTTCACCTGTGTTACCTGCCACTGAGGCAAGGCTGTCCCTCCCAAGGCATGAGGGCTTAGGTGATAGAGTCAATATTGAGTTGCCAAACCTGATTTTTTACAGAGTGGAAGATTTATATTGTTATTTTGAGCCATTTTAAAGTCTTATTAAGGTATAATTGACATGCAATACATTGCACATATTTAAGGTGTACAGTTTGATAAGTTTTGACATGTGTAAACCCATGAAACCATCAAGGTAATCATGATAATGAGTATATTTCAATGCATATTTTTATTGTGCTCTTGTATAATGTTCCTCTGAGGCCCCCAAGTAAAGGATTTGCATCCCTTTACACTATAGATTGGTTTGCATTTTCTAGAATTTTACAGTTGGAGTCATAAGTGTTTGCTCTTTTTATTGGTCTGGTTTCATTCATGCTATGTAATTAGAGATTCATAAACAATGCTTATAGGAATTGTTCATTCTTATCTCTGTGTAGCATTCTTTTCTATGGATACACAACTCTGTTTATCCTTTCATCTGTTTATGGACATTAGGTTATTTTCAATGTTTGGCTATTGCAAGAAAAAGTGCTACAAACATTTGTGTATAATTTTTTACATGGATATTTGTTTTTCTTCTCTTGTATTTAATAGCTCAGGATGCAGCGTCTGAGTCATAGAGTAGGTTAATATTTAACTTTTCAAGAAACTGCCAAACTGATCTGAAATGATTATTCCCTGTTGTATTTCCATCAGGAGTGTGTGTGAGTTCCAATTCTTGCCAATACTTGGTAGAATCAGTTTTTAATTTTAACCCTTTTAAAACAAGCATATAGCCATATCTCACTGTGGTTTTAATTGCATTTCTCTAAGGATTCATCATGTTGAGCCTTTTCACAAATATATGTACTTGCCACCTGTATATCTTTAATAAAATGCTTATTGGCCTGTCTTATATTTTGTGAATTTTGGATAATTTCCTTTCAGTATCAAATAAGAAAATGATGAAACAAGCAAACAAACAAAAGGCCCTCAAAGAGTTGTTGTGAGATGAAAATAAGTTTTGCAAATAATAGTTAACCTTCTTCAGATATCTGCTCAAAGATTCCCTCTGCAGCTTCCCCAAACATCCATTTACAATGCATTCCTCTTTCCTGCTCTTAGACTTCTTTCATTTGACCCCATAGCTCTTTTTAGCATCAGATATGATGTGTATTTCAGTTGTATCTTTATTTTTATTATCTTGTTCTCTCAGTATCTTCAATGCCTAAAATAGTGTCTGGCACATGGTAGATAATGAATAAATCTTTGCTGATTCAACAAAAATGAATGAATTAATTAAATGCTTAAAATACTTAAATTCTACATTTTTCTAGTTTGGGTATTACAAATAATGCTAACATTAATGTTTCCTATTTATACATTTGACCATATGAATGATATTATTTGAGGCTATATTCTTATAAAGAGTTAAGCAAATACAAATTGGGGTGCATATGTGTGTGTGCATGTGTGCTTGCAACATTTGGATTTCACTAAAACTTCTGGGAAATGAACCAGATATCAGAGGCTGGAATGATCAAGCTTATGGTCATGAGGCAAAGAATAGGAGATACAGATGTGTTGATGGATGTTGTAAGATATAATCTTTTCTAGTAGTAATGTATCTTATTTCTAGTTGTCTAAGTTATATAGATACCCATGGTAATTATTTCTAGTTGTCTCAATGATTTATTTTTTCTTATGATTACTTGTGTCTTATATTTTTCTAATACTTATTAAAATTAGAAGTTGGCATTAAATTATACTACATGTTATTTTAGCACATGTTAGAGATATAATATGCTTTTTTCTAACAAAACATATGAATGTAGAATTGACACTTCTATTCAACATAGTAGTAGAAGTCCTAGCCAGTTAAATTAAACAAACAAACAAACAAAAAAGATATTAAAGGCCTCCAATCAGAAAGGAAGAAATAAAATTATCTGTTTGCAAATTACATTATTTCATATGCATTAATAGAAAACCCTAAAGACTCTAGAAAAAAGAAACTGTTAGAACTAATGAATGAATTAAGAAAAGTTTCAGGATACAAAATCAACACACAACAATCAGTTGTGTTTCTAAACACTAACAATGAACTCTCTGAAATGGAAATTAATAAAACAAACCCATTTACAGTAGCATCTAAAAGAATAAAATATTTGGGAATAAATTTAACTGAAGAGGTAAAATACTTATACAAAGAAAACTATAAACCATTGATGAAAGAAATTAAAGAAAACATAAATAAATGGAAGGGCATCTCATTGTTCAAGGAGTTGAAGAACTAATATTATTAAAATGTCTATAGTACCCAACATGATCTACAGATTTTGTGCAAGCCCTATCAAAATTTCAATGAAATTTCTTATAGAAATAAAAATGTACTAAAATTCATATAGAACCATAAATGACCATAAATAGGCAAAGCAATTTTGAGCAAGCAAATTCCAATTTGCTTGGAACAGAACAAAGAAAGACCCCAGAAATAAACCCACACGTATATAGTAAACTTATCTTTGATAGGGATGCCAAGAATATAGAATGGGAAAAGAATAGTCTCTTCAACAAATTATGTTGAGAAAACTGAATATCCAAAGGCAAAATAATAAAAATTGGACCCTTTTCTTACACCACCCACAGAATTGAACTCAAAATGGATTAAATGGATTAAAGACTTTAATGTAAGACCTGAAACCATAAAACTCCTAGAAGAAAACATAAATTAAAAGTTTTTTGATATTGATCTGGGAAATAATTTCTTGGATATGACACCAAAAGCACACAGGAAACAAAAGCAAAAATAGGAAGTTTGGATTATATCAAATTAAAAGGCTTTGGTAAAGCAAAGGAGATAGTCAAAAAATGAAAAGGCAAGCTTCAGATAGAGGGAAAATATTTGCAAAGCGTATATCTGATAAAGGGTTAATATCCAAAATATATAATGAACTTCTGTAATTCAATAGCAAACAAAACAAAACAAAACAAAACCCCAAATAACCTGATTTAAAAATGGGCAAAGAACTGAAAAAACATCTTTCTACAGAAGACATACAAGTGGCCAAAAGTTTCCTGAAAACTGAAAAGGTCCCAACATCACTAATCGTTAGAGAAATTCAAGTCAAAACCACAGTGAGATGTCACCTCACACCTGATAGGATGGCTATTATCAAAAACAAAAGATAGCAAGAGTTGGCAAGATGTAGAGAAAAGGAACTGTGTACATTGTTGGGGAAAATAAAAGTTGGTTCAGCCCCTATGGCTGTATGACAGTTCTTCAAAAAATTAAAAATAAAATAACCATATGATCCAGGAATCCCACTTCTGGGTATATATCCACAGTAATTGAAATCTGGATCTCAAAGAGATATCTGCCCTCCATTGCAGCATTATTCACAACAGCCGAGACATGAAAGCAATCTAAATGGCCATGGATGGATGAATAGATAAATTAAATGTGGTACATACCTACAATAGAATATTATTCAGCCTTAAAAAAGGAGGAAATCCTGCCATTTGTGAAAACATGTACCAACATGGAGGACATTATGCCAAGTGAAATAAACCCGACACGGAAGGACAAATACCATATGATCCCACTTACAGGAAAAATCTAAAATAGTCACACTCATAGAAGCAGAGAGTAGAATGATGGTTGCCAGGGGTTGGGGCAAAGAGAAAGTGGAGGTATTGGTCAAAGCATACAAAATTTTAATTATGCGAGATGAGTAAGTCCTAGAGATCTACTTCAGCACTGTTCTACTGTTGCACTGTATCACTGTATGATGGCATTAGCCTCTATCAGTAACTGAGGTGCAAAAGCAAAGTGCTGGCAATACTGAGTTTTGAAAATAGCTGAATGGGATATACAGTGCAGTTCAATGAATGTAAAAACATTTTGCCAAAGCTAAAAGCATTTAAAAATATTTCTCACCTATTTGTCTTCATGGTTATTTTACCTGACAAACAGTATTGCTTCTTGTAGCATCTGGTACATGGTAATAGCTCATAAATGAAAGTATATCTATTACAACTATTATTATTTGTATTTAATTAGTTTTTGAGTTCAAAGGTTCAATGGTGGTAACATTATGGCACAGAGGTAGGATTGTGAAGAAGGAATCACATCACTAAACATCCTCAAGTTAAATTAAAAGGAGGAAACGTTATCTTCTCTTAACCACTTATCCCTCCACAGAGGAAATATCCATGCTTGTGTTTTCAGTCTTTCACAAGAAAAAATACTTGCACTGCTATAATACAATTGCGAAAGAAGGAAAGTATTTCAATGAATAAATTGACTTTAATCCTGGAGTGATGATGACTGGAAATGGCAATTCATTAGCTAACATCTAAAGTGT
Organism: Lepilemur ruficaudatus; assembly: GCA_963574885.1. Classification (NCBI taxonomy): domain Eukaryota; kingdom Metazoa; phylum Chordata; class Mammalia; order Primates; family Lepilemuridae; genus Lepilemur; species Lepilemur ruficaudatus. The sequence goes on from CAUYRT010022532.1 coordinate 79,068, forward strand.
AGTAAAATTTTTGTATAATATCTGCATTACTAATATGGAATGAATTAGTTGTGGGTATTGCTACCAAAATTAGAAATTAATTAATAATCATAGACCACTCAAAGCAATATGTTTAAGAAGTCCTGTAATACCTGTTTCTTTCATAATTTTTCATACAACCTAACTGTGCTAGATTTTTGTTGTTTTGGTTTGAATAGATGCAATATATTATGCCCTAATAATTCTTTAGGAATTACGTTGCAGTTTAGCACTGTTTCAGAAATTGTTCTCAATTTCAACCAATCCATATATTGGTTGGCTTACTCTGAAGCAATTTCAAGTTGTGAACACACATCACTGTGCACGTGCACATACACATGTACATAGAGTGAACGGGAATCTTGACTCCATCATGGAAATAAAGCCAACATAAACAATTCAGAAATATTCACATGACATATGAAAAAGCTGGATGTGAATCTTGGCTCCAATACATATAAAACACTTTAACTTCTCAGAGCCTCAGTTTCCCTAATTATAATGTATGATTCATAATAATTCTTACTGTGTAGAGCTTTTATGCCCAGAAAGCAATAAGCATTTAATAAATATTATATTAATTATAAAATTATCCTGTAATTATAAATTTATTCATTTTAGAACATTAAGCATTGCACCGAGAATTTTTATAAGTTTCTGACAAGGAAGCCCAGGGCCTAACTAATTGCTCCCTATTATTTAAAATCAAGGGTAGTTTACCGCTTCCCGAAAGGTTTTCCTAGACTTATTCAGGCACTTTTTCTTCATTTAGTCTTCTAATTTTAGGCTATTTATATACTATGCTACATGATTATCTACTCAATTACATTCTCCTCTATAATAATAGTTGCTTTTTGGGTATTGTTTGTATCCCTAAGTGGATTTCAATTTCTTCACAGACCGGCAACAGGTCTTTTCAGTATTGAAACCCCTTAGCACCGTGAGTGGAGCTTAGGATAAAAAGGTTCTAAGACATTGATTAGCAAGGAACAAGTGCTTCTCAGAGCTGAATGAAGAATAAGATTCTGTCATCAGCAAATAAAATAAAAATATAAAAGTTTTATTTGGGGAATATATATCTGTTGTCTACCATATTTATATGTAAAATTCTTCTCAGAAAATTCCATTTTAACCCTCCCTTTGAGAAAAGGGCTCACCTAGAGATTTCTGTCATGGCAAGAAGAATGATGAGTGCTCAGCAAATACTGAAGCACGGGTTGGTATGTGGTCAGTCTAGAGGTTTCAGGCCTTCTGACTCCGGTCAGATTAACAAATATAACTATCCACAACTAAAGAATGACATAGTTCAATATCCATAACAGGTCTTGGGTCTTTGGGACAGAATTAGAAATTTGAGTACTAAATAGTATAAATTAAAGTTATTTCATTACTTTCAGAAGTTTAAGACAATCAGTATGAATTTATGTGGAGTTTTTAAAATTAATGCCAATATTAACTATTATTGAATTAATATCAAAGCATATCTTTGAGCCTAGAGATATCTCTATTACCTTAGGCAAAAGAAACATTTTGCAGATTTTTTTTTTTTTTTTTTTTTTTAGAAAAAGAGCACACATCTAGTTACTAGTATTTGCCAGGTAGGAATAAAGAGTGATTTAAAGCAAGTGGCCTAAAAGTTTTTACTATAATACAATTCAATGGTAACAAAATTTAAATGATTAGTTCTTGACCATAAGTAGATACCCATTATAATATCATATTAAAAATATTTTAGTGTCAAACACATCAAAATGACATTGAACTGAATTCCTATACTATTTTACTTTGAGTTTGGGATTCATTGTGCTCAAATACCAAATTTAGTCTTTGTGGAAAATGAAAATTTTGTTTTCCTGTTAGTTACCTAGTTGAAAAAAGGGGGTCAAGTATAGAAATGAAAATACTCTTAAAATGGTGAAGAATAGAGTTCAGAATAAATTTAGTGTATATTTTGTTTGTTTTTTTTTTTTTTGAGACAGAGTCCCACTCTGTTGCCCAGGCTAGAGTGCCGTGGCGTCAGCCTAGCTCACAGCAACCTCAAACTCCTGGGCTCAAGCAACCTCAAACTCCTGGGCTCAAGCGATCCTCCTGCCTCAGCCTCCCGAGTAGCTGGGACTACAGGCACGCGCCACCGTGCCTGGTTAATTTTTTTTCTATATATTTTTAGTTGGTCAATTAATTTCTTTCTATTTTTAGTAAAGATGGGGTCTCACTCTTTGCTCAGGCTGGTTTCGAACTCCTGACCTTGAGCGATCCTCCCACCTCAGCCTCCCAGAGTGCTAGGATTACAGGCGTGAGCCACCATGCCAAGCCTTAGTGTATATTTTGAATGTTCTAAAATATAAATTAAATTTCCATGTAGTTATAAATATGAGATATTATTATAAAATAATGAATATCATTGTTAGAGATAGAATGTAAATAATATTTATTCTTATCAAAATTTAAGAGCAGAGTTTGATAGAGCAAACTATATTTTTCATTAGTTCTTATTATGCAGAATATTTTATTTCCTGAATACAAAATATTTACATTTATGAGATTTTTCTCAATATTATGGCTTTTTTAAATTTATGCAATTTTAATGTCTTAACGACATTGTAACCAATTTCCAGCTCCATGGAAGACACTGTTCCCCCAAAATTCTTGGAGAGAGATTTATACTGACTGGCACAATTACCAAGTTTGGTTGTGACTTGGAGGCCCAAATGGTTAGATAGGGAAAAGAGGGGGAAAAAAAGGAGGAAATAATAAAAAGAAAAATAACTTCCAATGAAATGAGCCTTTAAGGCAAAATTTCACATGAAGAAATCTAATCTTAAGAAATAAAATAAAAATATTATATGTCATAAGTTTATTTCAGGTAAAATTATTTTATCAAAAAGACATTTGCTTTCGAATGTTTATCACATCCCAATTCACAACTACAACAATCTGGAATCACCCTAAGTGCCCATCAATACGTGAGTGCTTAAAGAAAATGTGGTGTATAATATACACCATGGAGTACTACTCAGGCATAAAAAGGAATGAAATAATGGCATTCACAGCAACTTGGATGGAACTGGAGAACATCATCCTAAATGAAATATCTCAGGAATGAAAAAGAAAGCACTACGTGTTCTCATTAATAAGCGAGAGCTAAATAATGGCTTCACATGGGCACAAAAAGACATAAAGAACATTGACTAAGAAGTGGGGGCGAAGGGAGAGGTAAAAGTTACCTACTGAGTATAGTGAACCCTGCCATGGTGGCAGGCACACTGAGCACTCTGACTTCAGCATTATATAGTTTATGCATGTAACAAAAGCTTCTGTACCCCCTTAATATTTTGAATTTTAAAAATATATAAAAAATGAAAAAGAAAAAAATTATCTTATATAATAGTAAAATAAGTGTGCTATAAATGTCTTAAAAGGTAATTGAACATATTTCCAGGAAAGAAAGAATAATTAATTATGAAAACAATGGATGGAATTGAAGTAAGAACAATTAGATGTGATAAGTAATCTGTCCAATATTTTAGAAATGAAAAATATAGTCTTTTAAATAAAACTACAATTAATAGAACAAATTATAAACTAGAATAAGATGGAGAGTTAATTGATAAACTTGAAAATAGCTCTTAGCAGTTCACCAAGAAGACAATATAAAAAACACACAAAAAAACATTTAGGAACACAAAAAACACAAAGACATTTAGGAAACATAAAACATCATGGACATGGGCTTACATTTTTAATTAATATTATTTGTAAGTGAAAAATTATAATTGTATACATTTATGGAATACACTGTGATATTTTGATATATCTATACAATGTGGAATGACTAAATTAAGCTAATTAATGTATCCATCACCTCACTTACCTATCATTTTTTATGGTGAGACATTTGAAATTTACTATCTTAGTTATCTTAAAATAAACATTATTATTGACTATAGTAACTCTGCTGTACAATAGACCTCAAAACTTATTCCTACTATCTATCTGCTTTTTGTGCCCCTTAATCAGTAACTCCCCATTCCATCCCTCTGCTCCCTGCAATTGTTGATAGCCATCATTCTCCTCTTTAATTCTATGAGTTCAACATTTAGATTGCATATGGTATTTAGATCATATGGTATTTGTCTTTCTGTGTGTAGATTATTTCAGTTAATGCCTTCCAAGTTCATGCATGTTATCATAAATGGTAGGATTTCCTCCTTTTTTTAAGGCCAAATAGTATTCTATTGTGTAAATATATCGCATTCTCTTTATCCATTCATCTGTTGATAGACACTTAGGTTGATTCCGTATCTTGGCTATTGTGAATAATCCTGCAGTGGACATGGGAGTACAGATATCTCTTCAACATATTGGTTTCAGTTCTTTTGGAGATATGCCAAGAAGTAAAATTACTGGATTATATGATAATGCCATTTTTATTTTTTGAAGAACTTTCATACCGTTTTGCAGATGGCTGTACTAACTTACAGTCGCCCCAACGTTTACAAGCCTTCCCTTTTATTCACATCCTCATCAACACTTACCTTTCAGGTCATTGATAAAAGCCACTCTAACAGGTGTGAAGTGGTATCTCATCGTGGCTTTGATTTACATTTTCCTAATGATTAATGATGGTGGGCATTTTTTCATGTACCTGTTGGCCATTTGAATGGCCATTTCTCTTCTCTTGAGAAATATCTGTTTGGGTACTTCACACATGTTCTAATCAGGTTATTTGTTTTCTTGCTAGTGAGTTGGGTTTCTTATACATTCTGGATATTAACCTCTTATAAGATGTATGGTTTGGGACATGGTGTTTATATGGAGGAGATACAAATGTTGTCTAACAAATTTCAGAAGAAAATAGAGAACATGCTGGAGAAAACTATTTAAAATATAAGCTAAGAATTTTTTTTCTTTATTGAAGTATACTTTGCATATCATTCCTTTACTCCATTTTAAGTGTACAATTAAATGGTTTTCAGTGAATTTACCGAGGTGTACAGTTAATCACATAAATCAGTTTTAGAGGAATTCCTTTCCCCTATTGAGACCCCTAATTCCGCTCCCCAACTACTTTTCAAGAATTTTGTAAACTTAAGGAAATATATAAGTCTTCAGTTTGAAAATGTTCTTTAAGTATAAAGTAAATATCAATGTTGAAAAATGCTTATACATATTTATTGAAATTAAATGGTTGAAAATCAGCAACAAATGGATATTCTTAATCAGTTGATTCTCGGTTCTAAAGTACAACTGCAAAATGCCATGAAAAGCAAATATATTTATCAAAAAGAAAAACATGTTAAAAGGTATGCTCTAAAAATATAAATACAATCATGACACCTAATGTACTAAGGCATTTTGATATTAGTGCAGCAATAAACATGTAAACCAATATAACCCATAAACACATGCACATGCTTTTAGAAACCTGATAAATGACAAAGCAGATATTACATATGAGTGGAGGAAAGAGGGATATTAAATAAAAGGTGATAGAATGACTACCTGTATTGAAAAATAATTGTATCTTTACTAGCACTCTGTATAAAAATTAATTTTGGATGAAGTGTAATCATAAACGAGTAGTCAAAACTTTCAGATTAAAGGAAACTATCTTTTCTAACATTGGAATTAATAAAATTTTCTTCAACAAGATATAACACATTTAATCACATGTGTTATTTAATCACATGGAGCACTTTAATGTATGTATGTGATTTTCACTGAAAATCATTTAATTGTACACTTAAAATGGAGTGTTGGTTGTACGTAGATACAGTTGGAGCACTATGTGTGTAGTCTCTGGAAAAAAAAAAGTAAAGTATGAGACAGGAATACAGTTCTTTCTTTGCAGAGACAGCTAGTGACAACAATGTGTTTTAGCAGGGGCAGAGAACTCGCCAGTTCCTAAGCCTTGTCCCCTACATTGTTCTTAACCATTGTTCATTTTTGGCTGTGTCTTCCCATTCACAATCTGCCAGACACCACTGCAAAATCTGTCTTCGCTCCTGCCAAAAAAAAATCATCATTTTCTCCTTCCTTGATCCCCAATAGACTCTCCTATTCATTCCTGATGTCAATGGAAAATTTATCTCTTTCTCTCCCTAGCCTATGTGTCTTAAGTTCAATCTCCTCCTACTATGATTTTCCTTAGCATCTGGATTGTTCAACTTACTGCTGTCATGGGGGACACAGATGTGCAGCAGATGCCAGGCTAAGTGGAAGGAACGTTGTGTCAAATGGAAAATGTACTCAGGTTGTCATGTGGATGGCAGACTGTTATTTTTCGTAAGACTTGTGGCCCTGAAACTTTGCAGAAAGTTAAGATTTTTTGACCTTCTCATTGAAGCATAACATACAAGCAGAAAAAAAATGTACACATCACAAATGTCTAGCTTGATGAATTTCACAAATTGGACAAACCTGTGTAACCAGTAACCAGTGTCCAGATTTATCTTAACTTTTATCTGAATTGTGAATTTTCCATGTTAAAGGAAGAGAAATTTTATATCAACAGGGTCTAGTTATCTTTCTCCTCTCCAGAATTTTTTTGAAAATAGTACCTAGATCAGAATTGACTCCCCTTCCCTCACCACCCTCCCAAATATAAAAACCTTCTTCATGGTTTTTTGAGCATGTATGCCAGAAATGAAACTAAAAGAAAACACTTGTCATTTTCTATGACCCGGCCATAGACCTTCTCCTTAGGCCAGCCTATTGAATCTACTCTGCTTTCTATATGCTTTTGCCTCCATGAACCGATTCTTCTAAGTCTTCAAAAGTAAAATGGGTGCCACTAACTTAAAATCTACATTTCCTTTCTTCTCCTCCTCACTAGCGACTTCGTTCCAGCTGCCTAATGGTGAACTCTAGTGGGACCATCTTAACTGGAAGCTTTTAGAAAATAGTGTTGAATAAGTCCTCACAATTTCAGTAAAATGAAAGATTTCATAAAACAAAATACAAAAGTCCCTAAACATAGGGGAAATTACTAATAAATTAGACAACAGTAAAATTAAGAACTTATGTTTATCAAAAGACTTCGTAAAAGAATGAAAAGGCAAGGCACAGAGCAGGAAAAGATATCTGATATATGTATAACCAACAAAAGGTCTGTATCCAGACAATATTTTTTTTAAGTCCTGTAAACCAGTGAGAAAAAGACAGATAATCCAAGATAAAATGGATAGTAGCCTTGAACACAAACTTAAAAAAAAAAAGAGGATAAATAAACTTATAAACAGGTGCAACCTCATTAGTAATCAGGGAAATGCATATAAACACCTCAAGGAGATACCACTATATAAACACCAGACTCATTAGTATTTAAACAAATAACAATATCAAATGTTGGAGAGAGCATAGAACAGTGTAGATTTTTATACATTGCTAATGAGAGTGTAAATTACGTATCTATTTTTTAGAAATCGGTTTGGCAGTGTCTTATCGAGTTAAAGATATATATAACCTGTGACTCAGTAATTCCACTCCTAATACATAATCTACAGAATTGCACACATACATACATCAAGGTATGTGTACTCATTTATAGGTGCAACATTCTCAAGAGCAAAAAGCTAAAAACAACCTAAATGTCGATCAGCGGTATGAGGTTTAGATAAATTGTTATACACTCATACAGTAGAATACTATAAATAATGAAAACGGTGATACAGGAATGAGATAGATGAATCTTCAAAACATGATGTCGATAAAAGAAACCGAATGCAAAAGAAATACATACTATTTGGCTCTCTCAAAAACAGGCAAAACTTGACTATATTATGCAGGGATTATTAAAATATAAAGTATAAAAATAATTGCCTAAACACTAGAATAGTGTTTACCTCTAGGGGAAGGAAGAAGCAGCGAAAAGTATATGCACAGTTTCTGGGCTGCCAACAGTGTTCTGATGCTTGACGTGATGGTAGTTCACAGATGTAACCTTCACACCAAATTCTTACACTATAACGAATATTTTAGAAACTTTCCTATATATGTTTTATT
>CAUYRT010022533.1:0-23960 GCA_963574885.1 Lepilemur ruficaudatus
GCGGTGGCTCACGCCTGTAATCCTAGCACTCTGGGAGGCCAAGGCGGACGGATTGCTCAAGGTCAGGAGTTTGAAACCAGCCTGAGCAAGAGCGAGACCCCGTCTCTACTAAAAATAGAAAGAAATTAATTGGTCAACTAAAAATATATAGAAAAAATTAGCCGGGCATGGTGGCGCATGCCTGTAGTCCCAACTACTCGGGAGGCTGAGACAGAAGGATTGCTTGAGCCCAGGAGTTTGAGGTTGCTGTGAGCTAGGCTGACGCCACGGCACTCTCGCCTGGGCAACAGAGCGAGACTCTGTCTCAAAGCAAAAAATAAATAAATAAAGTGCCAGAACAGATTGTGTTTGGGTTCTATGGATGCAGCTTCACTGTTTTACAATCATGCTTCTTGTATTGATTTTCCTCTCCATGTTTAGATTGTTCCTCCTTGACAGTAAATAGCATGAAAAATGAGGTCAAAAGAATGACTCACCTTGTTATAAATCACTAGGAGTAATGGAAAGTGATTTTGAAGGATGACCAAACTGCCTTCCATCTGTTGAGAATCATTTCACCTGTTGGAGAATTCCTGCATCACAGGGACCCAAGTGAGGAGACACATCCATTCATGCCTCACTAATTGCTATACTGGGCTAGTATCAGGAGAATTTTATTGTTAGAACTTTAAGTGTTTGATGGATATTTAAAACAGGCAACATATTTTTTTATTTATTCATTTATTTTGAGACAGAGTCTCACTCTGTCGTCTGGGCCAGAGTGCCATGGCATCAGCCTAGCTCACAGCAACCTCAAACTCCTGGGCTCAAGCAATCCTTCTGCCTCAGCCTTGTGAGTAGCTGGGACTACAGGCATGTGTCACCATGCTCAGCTAATTTTTTTCTATATATTTTTAGTTGGCCAATTAATTTCTTTTCTATTTATAGTAGAGACGGGGTCTCACTCTTGGTCAGGCTGGTTTTGAACTCCTGACTTTGAGCGATCCGTCTGCCTCAGCCTCCCAGAGTGCTAGGATTACAGGTGTGAGCCACCGCGCCTGGCCCAGGCAAGGTATTTATGATTGGCACCAATCAGGTGAGAGCAGAGACTGCCTCGCTTTACCTCTGTCTGTGTAATAGCCAGTACATGACAGGATCACCATGGCTCAAAGGTTTTTTTTTTTTTTTTTTTTTGAGACAGAGTCTCCCTCGGTTGCCCGGGCTAGAGTGAGTGCCGTGGCATCAGCTTAGCTCACAGCAACCTCAAACTCCTGGGCTCAAGCAATCCTTCTGCCTCAGCCTCCCAAGTAGCTGGGACTACAGGCCTGCGCCACCATGCCCGGCTGATTTTTTCTATATATATCTTTAGTTGGCCAATTAATTTCTTTCTTTCTATTTATAGTAGAGACGGAGTCTCACTCTTGCTCAGGCTGGTTTCGAACTCCTGACCTTGAGCGATCCGCCCGCCTCAGCCTCCCAGAATGCTAGGGTTACAGGCGTGAGCCACCGCGCCCAGCTCAAAGGTTTTTTAAATAAGAAAATAACTTTCAAATAGTATGAATTTGTTTGTCTGTTCAGTATCTAAATTATTGTAAGAAGGTTATTATCTTCATTTTTTTTAACATTCAGGAAAAGAGAAATGTTCTGTCCTGTCTCTGTAATGTACTTCTGTGGTTTGAATCTTTAAAAAATTCAAATGAACCTTTATTACATGGTTTTTCGCCAGAATTTATTGAGTACTTCCTAGATGCCAGATGCTGTAGATGCTGGGATGCAAAAATGGTATGGTCCCTGCTCTCAGGCATCCCACAGGTACTCAGAAACTCAGAATTTTAAAGATAAAATCTGGTCCATATTGCTCTCATTTAGTATTGATTCCATTTCCTATTAATCTGTTCATAGTAAAACTGGAGAAAAGGTATTGATCATTATCTACACATTTGCCTTTGTATATTTTAAGAAAATCAAATTCTTGTCCTTAGTCTTCTCTAACCCAGGGTAAACATGCCTATCCTTTAAGATCAGTTTCCAAATCATTAATCATTTTGCTATCTCTTCTGTAGTTTTCTAAGCACTCTGACTCCCTTTGGGTCCACTGGCTCAGTGGGAAGAGACAATAATGTCTTCAGCTCTGGGGATGCTCCACATCCTTGTTGATATTTGATATTGTAAATTTTATCTTTTTGAATGAGAGTGCCATTTGCTCCACGTCTTTGTTGATATATGATATTGTCAGTGTCTTTTTCCCCCTTTTCAATATTAGCCATTCTTGTGTTTATATAGTGTTATCTCATTGTGGTTTTAATTTGCACTTCCCCAATGATTAGTGATGTTCAGCATCTTTTCACAGATTTATTAGTCATTTGGTGTGTGTGTGTATGTCTGGTTCAAGTCTTTTGTACATTTAAAAGTTTTCTTGTCTTTTTATTATTGATTTATAGACATTCCTGATATTTTCTGTATATAAGTCCTTGGTCAGATATGTATTGTAAATATTTTTCCCCAGTCTATGGCTTGTTTGTTCATGTTCATTTTGTTTGTTTGTTTTTAAAAGCCTAGACTTAACCACTGTATGTTTTGTTTTAATAAACTTTATCTTGGAGTGATTTTAGATTTACAAAAAGGTTGCAAAGATAGTTTGGAGAGTTTCTGTATAATTTTCACCCAGCTTTCCTTAATGTTAATATCTTATATAACCATGGTATATTTATCAAAACAAGTATTCTGTCATTTTGTTGATATTCTGAATGCCATTTCCTTCATTATGTTTTCTAACCAGTTTTTACTTGTATTAGGAAAGCTATTTTTTAAAAAATGATATAATTTAGTTGATTTTCTTACTCAACTATGTTATCATTTTTATCAAATTCTGGATTTTCCAGTTAGGTATTAGTATCTAATAATCATGATGATTTCTTTTTGTCTTTTTCCCAAGGGTGTAAACCTTTGAAACACTGAAGTTTTCAATTTTGGTGATGTCTAGTTTATCTGTTTTTCCTTTTGTTGCTTGTGCTTTTAGTGTCATATCTAAGAAAACTTAGCCTAAGAAAAGGTCATGAAGATTTACACCTATGCTTTTCTCTAAGGGTTTTATAGTTTTAGCTCTTAAATTTGGGTCTTTGATCCATTTTGAGTTAATTTTTACATGTGGTATGAGGTAGGGGTCCAACTTTATTCTTCTTCATGTGGATATCCAATTGTCCCAGCACCATTTGTTGAAAAGACCTTAATGTTTAAACCTTTCTTTTTCTAGTTTCATTTTTAACCAGAACATTCAGAATGACGTTGATTAATAATAGTGATAGAAGTCATCTTTGTTTTTTTTTTCTTAAGGAGAATGTCTATAGTATTTCTCTATTAAATATGGTGTTTAGTTTCCAATAGCTTCTTGTGATTAATTTAAGGAATTTTCTTATTTCTAGTTCATTAAGATTTTTAAAAATCCCCCTTTTATTATAAATTTTAACACACAGAAAGATAAGCATAAAACAAACATATAACTTAATGGATTTTTATAAAGCAGAGATTTGAGGTACTAGCGCCTTGGTCAAGAAATGAAATATTATTTGCTAATGATTTTAAGATCAAGGTATATATTAATTTTTTGATATATTTGATGATAAAACCATCAGTTAATAACCCTGGGAAGCTTAAAAGTATTATTGGGTGATGCCTCACATAGTATGCTTTAAAAGTACCAGTTATCAACCATAGCTTTAACTGAGGCACTGAGGCTGCCATTAGTTTACATTCTCAGGAAGATCTGTTTTTCTGCTGAGCTTTATAACTGTATATCCAACTAGATTCTCATCATCTGTCGTTGGAGGACTCACAGGTACCTCAAACTCAACATATTTTATATGAACTGCTTCTTCTCCTGTGTTTCCTGTCTCAGTAAAAAGCATCTCTCTCCACCCAGTTGTTATGCCAGAAACCTGGGTAACATCTGCCACTCCTTATTTTTCTTATTCATTTGTTCAGCAGTGTTTATCTAGCACTTACTATGTGCTAGATATTTAGCTAGCACTGGGGATGTAGTAGGGAATAAAACAGGCCCACTTATGAGCTTATAGTCACCGAGTCCTGTGGATTGTGCCTCCTTAATGTCTGTCATATCTGTCTGCTTTCAATTGTTCTCTTTACCACCACTTTAGTCCAAGCCACTCTTTCTCACCTGGGTTACAGAAACAGTCTGCTGAACGGTTTTCATACTCCTACTCTTGCTTCTCCAACTATTTTCTATACTTCAGCCAGGAAGATCTGAATATTTTACACCTTCCTTGAAATTGTTATGTGGTGGTCGTTGCCTCGTCCTCCAGTCTGATTTCTTGTTGTTCCCATCTTTGAATTCTATACTTCAACCACATTGATGATCTCCCATTTCCTCAATCATAACGTGTCCTCTTGTCCCCAAGTTTTACTGCATTTCCATCTCCCACTTCTCCAATCCTTATTGTCTTTCTTCTTTGCCTACCCATCTTTGAGGTCTCAGGTTCAATATTATTACCTCCAAGAAGCAGCTCCATGACTGTATCCATACTGTTTTCCATTTGTATCTTATAGCTTACCTGTCATAACACTTGTCATACAGTCTTATAGTTTAATAGGCCGACTTCCTCTAACTGGACTTTAAGCTCTGGGAGCACAGGGACTACGCTTAACTTTTTCACTATTATGTTAATTGCAACTAGGCATTGGGAATAAAGATTTGTTCAACGCATGCACTAAGCAGAGGAAGAGGGTGGTGGCAAGAGAAGAACAGTGAGTTGTTCCAGTTGATAATTTAATGAGAATAATCAGAGTTGGAATTTGGGTTCATATTTCAAAACTTATAGCTCCTTTTGCTTCAACATATTTGATTTTCTTTCTTAATAATTGATTCTTGTTTTAGTTTTTTTTTATCAGTTAGACTCTGGTTGCTTAGGGCTTACAGGGAATTAGGAATTTGATAGCATGTTCTTATGTCTTTTAAAGACCAAGAGAACTAGAAGGAGAGTATAAACCAGGATTTTAGATGCTAAAAATATTGCAGAATTTAGATCCTTGACCTTCAGGGAGTATATCAATGTGAGGAGTGCAACTGTTAGAAATAAATGCCTCTAATGTTGAAAGTTTTGCAAAGTTCAGATAATCTGCTGTGTCATAAGTATCACAGCTTTGAAATCAGCTGGAGAAGCAAACCAAAAATATAAATTGAATGAATGGATAGAAATGTGAGAGTCGTTGTAAGAACGAAACAAACTGATTTCTTTTTAGCATAGTTTAAGGATTGCTATATAAATACAATCTTACATATAAATATTGCATCCTTTATAAATTATATAAATTATATGTGGATTAAATAAAATTAGTCTTTATCGTTTATTTGATATAAAAATTACCCTGGAAGTTGTTATTTGTAGTAAAGGAATATAGGAAAGATCATTAAAGTTTTTCAATATGATATAAATATTAAATAATATAAGAGGATAGTGGACCAAACCAGAGTTCATCAAGGACAATTTTCTTCAACCTGGTACGTTTTTTTCTTTTTGAGTGCTGGGACACTGTTGGTCTCAATAGGATACAAAAAAAAAAAAAAAAAAGTAAAAGAAACATTCTCTTCCCTCAAGAATCTTGTACACTATTTGGTGAGATAAGACATAGTTAAATGGAAAAAAAAATCTAGCTGTTTAAGGTGGGATAACTGTGGAATGAAAAGATTGGCTAATTACTGTAGACTTTCTGAGGAGATAGAGGTTACTTTCAATTGGGAAAGGCACAGTTCTTGGCAGGTTAAGTATCTCATAACTGCTTATTGTATAGACAAATTGAATATTTTGGGGCAGAGGAGTAATGTGAGAAGGGTAGTATTTTAAATGATTAATGTGAGAAGACTATGTTGGATGGATTCATTTGAAGTAGGAGACACAAGATGCATAATAGCTTATTATCATAGGCAGTAGGGCAATAATGACAGGGGTCTAAGAGAATAGTAAAGTAAGGTGTGAACAGGCATTTAAGAAAAATATAAGATATTGAGAGTTACTGGCAATAGAAACCAGGAAAGGGAAAGATCAAAGACAATTTTAAGGTTTTGAGAGCAACACTGAAATTCAACAAATACTTATTAAGCATCCATTCTGTGCCAGTTACTGAACTAGGTGCTGGGAAGAGAATGGTGAGGGGTGAGGAGGACAGTCCTCTTTCATGCGGCTTTCATTCTACACTATAATGGGAATGCAAATTGGGAAGGCAAGAAAGGAAGCTGACATGGGGAAAGAGTAGAGCTTAGGTTTAGACATTTACAATTTGAGATAAGATTGTGAGATACCAAACTGCTAACGTGTAGTGAACAATTGGAATTAAAAAGAGTTTAAGGTCAAAGATAGATTTTGAAGTCAAAATCTGCTTGGAACCCCAATCCATTAGTGATTACAACTATCTTTTCAGAAGTGCCTTCAACTTCCTTTAGTTTGTAAAATTCACTGTACTTACTCAGCCTATTCCCAATCCTGCTTTTCTAAGCTTCTCAGCAGTGTTAAATAAAATTTTATAATATTTCTTATTGGCTTCATAACAAACATACTGATTTTTGTATTAAAGAGGCTGCACATTGGCCTGGTGCGGTGGCTCATACCTGTAATCCTAGCATTCTGGGAAGCTGAGACAGGAAGATCAATTGGGGTTAGGAGTTGAGACCAGCCTGAACAAGAGCAAGACCCCATCTCTACTAAAAATAGAAAAAATTAGCCAGGAGTGGTAGTGCACACCTATAGTCCCGGCTACTTGGGAGGCTGAGGCAGGAGGATTGCTTGAGTGCAGGAGTTTGAGGTTGCAGTGAGCTAGGGTGACACTACTGCACTCTAACTGGGCAACAGAGTGAGAATTTGTCTCAAAAAAAAAAAAAAAAAAAAAAGAGGCAGCACAGTACAGTGGTTAAGAGCATGGACTCTGGGGCCAGACCACCTGGATATGCATCCTGGTTCTGCCACTTACTAGCTTGGGCAGATCATTTAATCTCTTTGTGCTTCAGTTTCATCCTAGTTAAAATAAGGATAATAAGTATCAAGCTCATAGAGTTGTTATGAGAAATAATTGAGTTAATGTACATAAATTGCTCAGAACACTGCCTAGCACAAAGTAATTGCTTATATATACTTTTTTCCTTTTTTTTTGGTGCTTTTTTGTTTGTTTGTTTGTTTGAGACGGAGTCTCACTCTGTTGCCTAGGCTAGAATACAATGGTGGCAGCCTAGCTCACAGCAACCTCAAACTCCTGGGCTTAAGTGATCCTCCTGCCTCAGCTTCCCGAGTAGCTGGGACTAGTAGAGACGGAGGGTCTCGCTCTTGCTCAGGCTGGTCTCCAACTCCTGAGCCCAAGCGATCCTCCTGCCCCGGCCTCCCAGGGTGCTAGGATTACAGGTATGAACCACCACGCCTGGCCTTGTTGATATTTCAAGCTGTTTGCACTGCATTGGTTCCACGACAGAACGCATATTCGAAAATAAGACAAATTTTTGGCTTATCTGTGGTTTTACAAAAATTACTCTAAAAACAGTTTGAAAGATAATCACAAGCCAGAATGTGCATTTGAAAGACTGAGGATGTACCTTCACAATAAAAATAAAACAAGAAATGTCAAAGTGAAATGTCAGAGAGATCAACTGTCAAACTTAGTACTTAAGGAAATCGGACATTTCATGACTTAATAACCTAATATATTTAGACTCTCTAGATCTTTTTCCACCCCCTCTTACCAGTTTCTTTTTCATGCAGTAGCTCTATTTTCTCTGTGGATTCTTTTTAGTTGGAGAAGTCTTATATGCTGTACTAGATGTTTTAAAAAGAAATGTCTAAATTCAACTTCTGACTGCATATCTGGGGAAAAAAAACCTCATTCAAATAGCACCAGCAAGAACTATACAGATCTTATTACATAAATTCATTAGTAAAATAAAAAACATTCTTTGCAGATGTTGATTCTTGAGTTTTTCAGAGTGTTATAACCCATTGAAAATTGCTCTAGACTCTTTGGAGCAGGGATAATTATAGAATAATACAGTTGGAAGATATCCTAGTGATCACAGAGCTTAACCCTGTCACTTTTACAGATCAAAAAAGCTGAGGTCCAGAGAGGTAAAGTAACTTGCCCAAGGTTTCACAGCTAGATCTATTTCAATCATATATTAATGTTAACTGTCACATTTTCTTCTGGTTTAGTATTATGGTTTAAATGATTATAATGATTATTCCAAGAGCTTTTTTTTTTTTTTAAAGTAAGGAGAGATTTTATGACTTTATTCAGAAGGGTTATTGCAATGGAGGAAAGGACTATTGCAATA
The DNA here is from genome assembly GCA_963574885.1 of Lepilemur ruficaudatus. Taxonomy (NCBI): domain Eukaryota; kingdom Metazoa; phylum Chordata; class Mammalia; order Primates; family Lepilemuridae; genus Lepilemur; species Lepilemur ruficaudatus. The sequence continues at coordinate 8,303 of CAUYRT010022533.1, forward strand.
GGGAAAATGATATAATCATAAGATCTGCAAGTGTCTCAAGAGCTATTTTTCTTTTCTTTTTTTTTTTTGAGACAGAGTCTCACTCTGTTGCCCGGGCTAGAGTAAGTGCCGTGGCGTCAGCCGAGCTCACAGCAACCTCAAACTCCTGGGCTCAAGCAATCCTTCTGCCTCAGCCTCCCCAAGTGGCTGGGACTACAGGCATGCGCCACCATGCGTGGCTAATTTTTTCTATATATTTTTAGTTGGCCAATTAATTTCTTTCTGTTTATAGTAGAGACGGGGTCTCGAACTGCTGACCTTGAGCAATCCGCCCGCCTTGGCCTCCCAGAGTGCTAGGATTACAGGTGTGAGCCACCGCACCTGGCCTCAAGAGCTATTTTTCTACAGCAATAAAATGCATGGCTAACTTCAGAATGTGTATGTACATCAGAATACTTACAATGGGTTCTTGTGTGTTTAGTATATTCTGTTGACTTTCTTTGATTTTTGTCAAACTTAAGACACTAAATAATTGCAAATCAGCTGAAGTGCTATTGTATCCAACACCTTGACAAGGTTTTTTTTTTTAAAGGTGGTATATTTATCTTACTGCTATTTGCTTTCTATAATATACTAGTTTTCATAAGGACCATTTTCATGAAAATATATTTAGGCATATCTTTGCCTAAGGACTTTGCCAAACTGCAATTAGAAGAATGGAATTCCGCAATTTTCATGGCATCCTATTGTTTTATAAAAAGGAATGAAAAAATGAAATAGTAAGTTATGGGAGAAGAATGTTTTAAAAGAGCTTTTGTTCATATCCAATCCAAACTTAGTTTATTGATTAAGAAAGTGTAACTAATGATGCTCATATTTGCACGCAGTAGTTGATGTTGTGTCAGAAAGCCTTCTGGTGCTTGCTCTGGTTTTTCCAATGTCCTCTAGGTTAACTTGGAAAAATGACTTTCCTCTTGGCCTTACTATAGCCTTTGAAAACAGAGTATTACAGCCTTTAAATTTTTACTGTTCAGCCTTAAATTGGAGTTCTCTGTCAACCATATCAGTGTGGCATATTAACAAATAAGACTAGCTGTGCTCCAGGAAATAGGGTGGGCTAGAACCAGTTATTTAGAATGTTTTCACTAAGTTCTAAAATTTTGCAGAGCAAGGAAGGTAAAACTTGGTCTCAAAAAGATACAGCGATCTTCTCTGCTTAGTTCTTAATTAAGTAAAGACTTCGGCGCCCTAAAAGCCTAGTGAGGTCTGTGTTGCTATACTGCTATTTAAGGTTCATTTGAATTAATCTCAGACATTATTAACTAGATAGCTGTAACTCCAAAAAGACAGCTTAAATGTGCCAGCTATTTGGCTACTCCTTAAACATGGCTTCATCTTAGTGCTTCAGTGGTATAAGATTTTTTTTCTGATTCCTTTATGGTAGAAAAGGATTCTTTAGTGATTTTTTTAGAAGTCAATAATTATACTGTTCAAAAACAAATTCCAAATGCCTTGATACATTTTTGCCTATCCCTTCAGATTTGACTGTTGTGATCTTCTATGTTAGACCCTACTGGGTGAGAAGGCTGTTTTCTAGATGCATTAGAAGTTTAACCTAGTGTCAGTCCTGAGCAGCAAACCTGGGAAAGGTAAGAGTATTGCCACTTTACTTTTCAAGGCAAGTCTTTGAACTACCCTGTGCCACACTGTGAGAATGTATATAAGTTAGTCTGTGGGATTAACTGTGTTTTGAAGTAGGCATTGTACAAAAGCAGAACAATCCTAAAATGAGTGAAATTTGAGAAAAAACTTTTATATAAAATTAATTTGAATCAATACAAAATAGTTTTCCAAACTGTTGTTTGGATTATAACAGCTTACACATTTAAGAATGCAATAGGAAAGAGGAATCTGTTCCTAGGAGCAATAAAAAATGATAAAATATTTAGGAATAAGTCCAGGAAGAAATATATGGGAAGAAAATATAATACTTTTCGAAAGAACATAAAAGAAGGCCTAAGTAAGTGGAAATACTGATAGAAATACTCAATATTCTATCACCTCAATTTCTTAATAATACCAGTCTCTAATGGTACTAATAATATTATAATAGTAACTACCTCATAGAATTGTTAGGACTAATTGAATTAAGATATAAAAGTCTTAAAACAGTTTCTGGCACATAGTAGGCTCCATAATATTTGCTATCATTGTTTTTATTATAAAATCAATGTAACCCTACTCAGAATTTCCATGGAAACTTGGCAAGCTTATTCTGAAGTTCATCTGTAAGAATCAATCTGTAGAAATAGCCAAGAAAATCCTCCAAAGCTCAGTGAGGTGGATTTTGACCTACCAGATGTCAAAACATAGTGAAGTAATTAAAATCTTGTAGTATTGATATAGGAATAAATAGATCAATAAAAGGAATAGAGATTTCAGAAAGATCCAAGTACAGATAGGAATTTAATTGTCTGATAAAGGTGACATTTCAAATTAGTGGAGTAAAAATGGTGTTAGGAAAGTTGGCTCTCTACTTGGGGAAAAAAAATTAGACCCCCTAACTCTCAAAACTGACCACAAAGCAATGGTAACCAAAACATTGTGGTACTGGCACAAAGGTGGGCATATAGAGCAATGGAATAGAATTGAGAGTCTAGAAATAAACCCATACAACTGTGGGCTAACTGATTTTTGACAAAAGTGCCAAGATCATTAAATGGGGAAAGAATAGTGTTTTTTCATCAGATCATACTGGGCCGACTGGATGGTCTTTTGCAAAAGAATGAAGTTGGACCCTTACCTCATACTGTATAAAAATTAATAGATCAAAGGCCTAAATGTAAAAGCTAAAACTATAAAACTTTTGGAAGAAAACATAGGGGTAATGTTTCCTATGACCTTGGATGTATTTATCTATTTACTTATTTTTACTGGTGAGCTATCAAACTGGATCCATGACCTTGAATTTAGCAAAGTATTCTTAGATATGTAATCAGAAGCATGAGCAATAAAAGAAAAAATAAATAATTTCAACTCATCAACATTAAAAGCTTTAAAGTTCTTGAAAGGACACTATCAAGAAAGTGATAAGGCCGGGTGTGGTGGCTCATGCCTGTAATCCTAGCACTCTGGGAGGCTGAGGCGGGAGGATTGCTCAAGGTCAGGAGTTCAAAACCAGCCTGAGCAAGAGTGAGACCCTGTCTCTACTAAAAATAGAAAGAAATTAATTGGCCAACTAAAACTATGTAGAAAAAATTAGCCGGGCATGGTGGCGCAGGCCTGTAGTCCCAGCTACTCAGGAGGCTGAGGCAGTAGGATTGCTTGAGCCCAGGAGTTTGAGGTTGCTATAAGCTAGGCTGATGCCACAGCACTCTAGCCCAGGCAACAGAATGAGACTCTGTTTCAAAAAATAATAATAATAATAAGTGTTGGCAAGGGTGTGGAGAAATTGGAGTCCTCATATACTGTTGGTGGGAATGTGAGATGGTACAGCCACTGAGAAATGGTCTGGCAGTTCCTCAAACAATTAAACGTAGAGTTACCATATGACTCAGCAATTCCACCCTTAGGTGTAAACCCAAGATAAATGAAAATGTATGTCCATACAAAGACTTACACACAAATGCTTATAGAAGCATTGTTCATAATAACCAAAAGGTGGAAACAACTCAAAGGTCTATCAACTTATGGATGACTAAAACATAATGTATTCATACAATGGAATATTATTCAGCCTGTGTAACAATGTGGATGAACCTTGAAAACATATGCTATGTGAAAGTCCAAAATAGGGAGATCTGTAAAGTAAGAAAGTAGATTAGTGGTTGCTTAGAGCTAAGGGGAGGAAGGGGTAAGAGGTACTAGAGCAATAGCTAGAGGGTACAGGGTTTCTTTTTGAGATGATGAAAATTTTCTACAATTGGCTGTGGTGTTGGTTTCACCTGTCACTATACTAAAAAAAAAAATAAAAAGCCTAAAAAACTAAGTGTACCAAAACTAAAGCATATACTTTAGATGGGTGAATTGTATGGTATGTGAATTATATCTCAATAAAGCTATGTTAACACTTTCTAAAAATTTCAAAAACACATGAGAAACTTCCCAATTTTATTGTTAAATGCAAATTGAAACACTAATTTTTTTTGTTCAGTACTTTAACAGAAATTTAAAAATTAGTTCTGTCAAGTGTGCATATTGTTATAGAATTCGGGAAATGGGCACTCTTTCTTAACTGTCTTTTACATGGGTAAAGCCTGAAGGCGGTTTGGCAGAATTTATAAAGATATGTGAAAATAATTTGAACCCCAAATTTTATTTCCTTCCATATACTAGCACATGTGCAGAATGATGTATGTGCAGAAATGGTTTTTATTCATTGTTTATAGTAACGAAAATTAGAAAAAATTAAATTTATATAAATAGGGGAATGATGAAGTACATTAAATATTCACAGTATGGAAATCTTTTGCAGTTTGACCAAAAGAAGTAGACCTAAGTAGTCTTACAGAAACATGGAAGGTCTATAAGAATATTGTAAGTAAAAAGTAAAAAAACTCACAGAAAATACATATACTATGTCTCTATTTATGCTTTTAAAAATTCTAAAAGATATATGAAAAATACATCCCTACATAAGCACATAAGTGTCTAGACATTTTAGAAGTATATATACCAAACTTCAGATGGTTAGATTTCCGTATTTTTTTGCTCTTACAATAAAAGTACACTCTTGTGTTGCTGGATTACTTTACCTCTTCAAAGTTTTAAACTTACCTGGCAGGGTCCTGACTGGATAAACCCAACTCTGATTTCTCTGCGGTTACACCTAAGTGGCTGAAAATTATAAAATTTTCTATACAGATTTTTATCACTTTACGTTCATGATCACCAAATTCAAATAGATCCTTACCATTGTTCCGAAACCCAATTTGCTCAACTTATTCCTCCCCTCTCTGAAATGATTATTTCACACTTCTCTGCTCTCCTCACCCTTCTCACCACCTTATTTCCTCCCTTTTTTCCAACAGATGTTATCACCTCCTACTACTTTGCCTCCTACTCCAGAACCCACTCTGGCTTTTGTCTCCATCACTGCACCAAAATAAGCTTTTACTTTTTTACTTTTTTTGTTGTTGTTATTTTTAGAGAAATTAAATCTTTGAGTCACACAAAAAAAGATTTTTAACAAGAGCTTTAACATGAAACTTGTTAAAGTCGCTAGTGACCCGCAGGTTGCTAAATTGAGAGTTGATATAATTAAATGCTTCAGAATTAGGTTCTGGAGCTAGACTGATTGGATTTGAGTGCTGGCTTCTTAGTTTTTAACCATGTGATCTTGGGCAAGTTACTTAACTTTCTAAAAATGAAAATAATAATAATGTCCATCTTACTAGCTTGCTAGAGGATTAAATGAATTAATATATGGGACAGTGCTTTACCCATATATAGTAAATACTCAGTGGCTATTAACTGATAATATTATTGCTCCTACCACTCACTACCTCTATTAACTGCTACTTCACAGATAAGATAGAAAACAGAAATTAGATGGGAATCTCTTTAATTTTTCATCTCCAAACCACTTTATGTCTGAGGCTTTTTTCCTTCCCTCCTATTGCAATGGCACAGGTGTTTTTTCCATTTAAGGCTAATCTTTCCATCTTTGTTTCGGAAACTTTGTCAGTATAAACTCACACTATCCGATCTCTCTCCAACCTTTCCTTTCATGTGGACACTTCCAAATGTAATTAAACAAATTTGGTTCTCTTCCATTTTATAAGAACAAAATTCCCTTGGACCATTCCTGGCCTCCAGTTATCACCGTTTCTTTCCTCCCTCTCTTAGCCATGTTTTTCAAGACTTATCAATGCTTTCATTTCCCCTCGCTCTTCATTCTATTCATATTTTGACTTTGACTCATTACTGCATTGAAACACTTCTTACTCATATCGTCAGAGACCTTCACATTGCTAATTCTGACATTTCCATTCTACAGGTTACTTAACTCTCAGCACATCAACCACTCTCTTTCTTTTTTTGGGGGGGAGGAGAAACAATTTATTGAATGACAGTGAAGTTATTTTACTGTTCCCCCAAATTGAACAGCTGCTTCATTTGCAGTTGTTTGATGCAGGCAGAAATTTCAGAGGCTTGAAATGGGTGGGGTTGCTATCATTATTCACCAATCTTTCTTTTCTGTAGAGGACTTTTGGGAAGACTGGTGGGAATATATTTAAAATTTGAGTTTTTTGGAAGAAAGGATGGCATTATAATTTACTTATATTATTCTGTTGAAATTGATTCAGCTCTAAAATACAAAAAACCCCAATCCTTTTGATCAAATATATTACAGTAATATATTACTGGAATATAAAAAGTTGATATGTGTCTAAAATTACTCTTATGAATGAGCAATCATGAAAATGTCCAATTTCAGCACCATTCAAATACTGTACACAAAGTCATTTCCTAGCACTGAAGAAAATGATAGTAGTAGTAATAACAATGACACTGACAAGACTGTAGCATAGTCCTAGCAGATTTTTTCTGTGTGTTGAGTTTTCTGTTCCTTAAATTTGGCAGATTCTCATGGTATATGATCTCATCCCCTGAAAGAGGGAAATAAACCTCTGGAGAAACTGATAATTTTCAGCCAGTGCATTATATACACACATTAAAACAAAAAAAACCCAAGGACAAACCAATTCTGACATCATTATTTTCATAGCAACCAGCTGGGATCTTACAAATGTGACATTAACTTAGAAAATGAAAAGTTCTTTCTTCATCCTTGCTGTCATGTTAGTGTCACCTGTTAGGCTGTGATCTGAATCTTCACTGGACTCTCTTCATAGTTCATATAGTATTTGACTGATTTTGATGACATTAAATTGCCTTTCAGAAAATGTTTACTATTTAGTTCTTGAAGTCCCTTCCTCCTTTAACCTGTTCTCCCAAATCAGCTTTGATTTTTTAGGAGACAGTATGCCAGGCATGCTGGCTAGCCCAGTGTTACCAGACACAAGGAACCTTCTGTCAGAGGGATTGTTGTGTCTGGCCCAGGGTCAATTGGGCACAATGTTATGGCTTGCCTGGCAGAGTTCTAAGCAGAGGGGCAGAACACCCTTGGCAGGAGGGTGAGAGTGGCAAGAGTGGTGTCTTAGGTTGCCCAAGTAACTCTGTTTTGGTTAGGATCTTGACTAGCTGAGAAAACATAACTTCTTTCAGAGGCCTTGGTGAAGCCTTTGATCATGGACTATTTCCTTAAGAGTTCAAGAGCAGGCTCAGAAAAGAGCTTTCATAATTTTAACTTCTCGTTTTTTGCTATATACATTGTTATTTCATATTTCATTGCTTAGTTTCTTCTTTTCCTTACTAAACATAGATTATTTTGTATAAATTAAGGTGGGAGATGATTACTAAAAGCTGATGTTGTGATTATCAATGTAAAAGCTGATGTTGTGATTATCAATGTGTGGATTCTAAGATGTCTGCTACCAACTAGTAGTGGCACCAAGGCAAACTCTGGATGCTCTGGGGGATGAATATTAACATGATTGATTTTACTAAAAAATAGGATATTAGTAATTATTTACATATTTAATTCATGTTTGTTATATAACCAGATTTCTATCCTAGTTATTAATGCATTAGGTTGCTTTCTGTTGTTAATAATACCATTAAGCAAATAACTGCCTTCTGTGTGCAGAGCACTGTTTCAGGCCGTGGGGATACAATTTTAAGTCATAGTCTCTGTGTAGAAGGAATCTTACTGGGAATTTGACCTGTCGAAGATAACTACAATAAAATGCAATAGGTGATTGGAAATAGGTCGTAGTGACTAGTTCTTGCTAGGAAAGGAAGAAAATCAAGGCAGGCTTCACAGAGAAAAGTGATATTTAAACTGAAGTCTTTGAGACTGTCTAGAAGCTCTAAATAGGAAAGTGCATTCCAGGTAGAGGAAATAGCATGTGCAGATGTGTGGAGGCATATGAAAGTGTGGCACATGTGGAGAACTGGAGAACTGTTAGAAATTGTTATGGGAATGGTTTATAATACCTAGTAGCAATATTCATGAACAGTTAAGTGTGTCAGGCACTGTTCCAGCTGCTATGCCCATGTAAAGTCATGTAATCCTCATAGCAATACTAAGAGATAAATATTGTTATTCCCATTTTAAAGATGAGGTAACTGCAGCAGAAAGAAGTTAAGTAACTTAAATAAGATCTTATAGCTATTAAGTTTCACAGCTGGCATTTGAATTCAAATTTTATGGCCAATGTTCTAAATCAGGGGTCAGCAAACTATAGCCCACAGGCCAAATCCAGCCCACTGCTGGTTTTTGTACAGCCTATTAGCTAAAAATGGGTTTGCATTTTTAATTAGTTGAAAAAAATCAGAAGAAGTATAGTATCTTATGACACATGAAACTTATATGAAATTTAGATTTTAGAGACCATAAAATTTTATTGCAACACAGCTACTCATTGGTTTAGTATTGTCTATGGTTGCTTTTACAGTATGATGACAGAGTTGAGTGTTTTCAAGACTATGATCCACAAAGCCCAAAATACTTGCTATTTGGCTCTTCACAGAGAAAGTGTGCCAACCTCTGCTGTAAATCAGTGTGCTACACTGTGCTACCTCACAGTGTATTTTATTAAATAACACAAAGAAGATCATATATTAATAGCAATACTTAGATTTATGTATTTGTTATCTTTTTAAAAGTCTGTTTTCAATTTCATATTTGTTGTCTCGTGTCCTCACATCAACTCTGAAATACAAGGAAGGTTAAGTTTGGTGCTTTCTGTCATACAGCCAGGAAACTTAATTGTGGAAAGACTGGGATGGACTGTAACATTAAAGCTGGACTCTTGCCTGTACAGTATCTTGTAATATCCCCCATTCTGTTCTGAAATTTGCCCTCTACCTCTGTCCTAGATATACAGTTGCTCAAAGTATGGGCTTGAGGCCACTTAGTAAATGAGACAGTTGAGACAGATTGACTAAGACTAAGGTCGGTAACACACACTCTTTCCTTAACCTTTGGCACCTCTGCAACAGCCTCTGAGATTCTTTGTCTTGGCAAGCTTCACCTAATTCTGAGCACACTGCCAGCAAAATGCTCTAGGAGGCTCAGATTTGATTGTAGTTAAGTAAGCACTTACCATCACAGGAGATGGGGACATTTCTCATTATTATTTCCATAAAGGGATGCCATTGCTTCGCTAGGCTATATAGAAAGTCTTTGCCTTAACAGTGAATGTTGAATCTTTTTCAGGTTTTTACCTGTCTATTATTCTACTTTTAGAACATGAGGTTTCTACCTTCTTGCTATTCCTGATCTTTTCTTGGGTTTAGAAATACCTTCTCTTACTAACCAGATCACAAACCAAATCAGTGTTACATCAGCACTACGACTAGGCAAGTCAGGGAGAGTAGAATCTAACTCTTCTATGTGTGACCTCAAGACATATTTGTGTTGTTTATTACTTTGTATCATTCATTCTATTTCCCTTCCTCTAGAACATAACAGTCTGAAGGTTGAACTATAGGCCATGTTTCTTGCATCATTGAACTTGATGCTTTCAGCAAAGAACAGTTATTTAGATTTCTAAAGTCTTATAAAAGAGTGTCTTCTCTTTTATATTTATCAGCTATATTTTATCAGGTATGTATTTATATTAATATTATCAGATATATAAAATTGATTTTACCCAGATTTGGACTGTTAAGGTTCAGAAGAAACAAGATCCTGCTTTTAAGAGAGGTCAGCTATGTTTCTGCTCATAGCCACCAGCATTTCCTTGGCCATGGACAGTGCTGAGGTCAGAGCAATGTAGAAAAACATTTCTCTGTCCAAGGGGTCACATGCCTCAGGGACACAACTCAAGCACCTACAATGATGGGTAACAAGTGTAGACATTTGTCAAAACTCAGTGAATGGAAGTAGGGGCCAAGGGTATTATATGTAATCTAAACGTTTGTACCCCCATAATATGCTGAAATAAAAAAAACTCAGTGAATGTATACTTAAGATTTGTGCTTTTCACTGTATGTAAGTTTTACTTCAAAAGAAAAATAATACTATAAGCAGTATTGAACTCTAGTTAATGATATGCATGGTGAAGTATTTAATATTTAGAGAAATTATTACTAATGTCTGAGATGGGATGAATGGATGAATACATGATAAAGCAAGTATATATTAATAGTACAGTGTTAATGGTGGCTTATACTCCTGTGGGTATATGAGTGTTCGCTGTGGAATTCTTTCAACTTTTCTGTATGTTTGAACATTTTCATAAGAAAATATTTTGAGAAAATAAAGGGTATGGGCAGGTAATATAAGTTAATGAAGTAGCCCCAGTATAACACAGTAGAGAGTGGTGGGGACTGGAACACTGAGATATTCATGCTCTGCCTGAAGAACACAACTGCTACTCAACTCCAACCAATTGTTACTGCGTGTTGTCAGATATTCTATTTTTTAAAAAGAAGTTTCAAATATAGAATTTTTTATGTGAAAAAATCTTTATTTTTGTAACGTCATATGGGCCAAACAAAATATTTTTAATTTACTATTTTTCTATTCCAAAGATTTCAGTTTTAGAGAAGAAATTGAGGGCATCCTCTTGAGTTGTAAAGTCACCACCGTTGTCACAAACATGTGACTTTAAAGAGATTTCAGATGTAGCTGAGACCTTACACTGTAACCTCAATTCCCCTGCTGTGTGGGCTGCTGTACACTAATGCCCTGCCAGGGCCGTACCACAGTATTCATGACACTGACCCAACCAGGACTTTGCTGTGGGGCAGGGAACAGCTGTGAGGTTGGGCTGGTTGGCACTGATTTCTGTGGGCTCACTTTAGGATTATTTAATATGGAAAGGGCAGCAGTACATGCTAGTTTGTTGCTCAGATATAGTTCCTGAATGTAAGTCACTTAGGCTTTAAGAGAAATTAGCACTAGTTGGGAATCAGAAACAGAAAAGACTTCTAAGACTTTCTTATTTATATTCCCTGTTTTGTCTAAGTGGTGTCACAATCCATCCAGGGTCCTAAAGCTCTTAAAAATCTCCATGTTATCCTTTCTCCCCACTGGCATTCTAATCAATCACCCTGTTCTGTCCATTCTACCTCAAGGATGCTTCTCAAATCCATCTCCTCCCCAGTGTCTCCACTGCCCATACCTTGCTTCAAGACCTCATCCTCTCTAGCCTGGGTTACAATTTCCTAAATGGTATCTCTTATGATTTTTTCCTGCCAGCAGTTCAATCTTCATAGTCCCACTGCAGTTACCATTATAAGATACAATTCTGATAGTATCACTATCTGGTTTAAAAACCTTGACACCTCCCTGTTGCCTTCAGGATAAAGGCTAAACTCTCTATTTATCATGGGATGGGATACAGGAACCTTCATAGTTGCCAACCTATGCTAGCTGCTGTTTCTCCTTCTGTTTCCCTTAGCCTACAGGGTAAAGGTCAAAGTCCTCAGTATGGTAAATGAAGCCCTGCTCAGATTTTTATGCATGTCTGCACCCCCATCTGAGTACAAGCATGCCAAACTCTCACCATTCCAAAAAACTGTCATCTTCTCTCTCTTACAGACCTTTGTGTATACTGTTCCTTTTGCTTCAGATTCTCTTCATCGCTGCTTTTTCAGCAGGCTAACTCATTCTCCTTTATAACTCAGGTACATAATGTCCATACTGGGAGGTGTTTCCTGTCACACCTAGACCTTTAGTGACATCTTACTCTGTACCAGAGCACTTTGTACTTATTTCTCATTTTATATTAGAGTATGATTTCTGTTGCATTGTATCATTTACATATCTCTTTCCACCACTAAACAGTAAAGTCTTAATCATTTTTGATTCCTACATCTTCCCCTAAGGACCGTGTCTGGCATACTACAGGCCTTAGTAAATATTTGTTACATGAATAAATGGAAAAACACTTTACAGTCAGGGAACACTGATTACTGAGACAAATTCTTAACCTGTTCTTTGGTAACATGAGTCAGTGTCAAATCCGGAACTTAAATCTGTCTTCTCAGATTTTCTGCTCATGCTAACAATAGACTTGATGGACCCTCAGCAGCCAGTGACTCCGTCATGGTAAAACCCAGTCTGCAGCCTGGGAACTTCTTTTACCAGCTATAGGAGTCAGCTTTAGGAGTCCCAGCCTGTTGTTTTTCCTTTCCTGTAATCCTAACTTTGATTCACTTCCTTTTAACTGTGTAGTCTGTTTGCATATGTAGGAACTTACATAGAGTTTGTACTATGTTTGTTTATTTTAAGAATATCATTTTTGCCCTTTCTTATATAGAAAGGAATGTCCCTTGCTAACTCTTAGAGACTATACAAGTGTGATAATAATGATAATAACAGCAGCTAACACTTACATAGCATTTAAGTGTGTTCCAGGCACTGTTTTTATGTGCATTAGCTCATTTAACCCTAATTGTAACCCCATGAAGTAGTTACTGTGATTGGTATGATAATTTTACAGATGCAGAACCTAAAGCATACAGAAATAACTTGTTCTAAGAACACAGTACTACTAACTGGTAGACCTAGGATTTGAACCTAGAAAGTCTTGTTCCATAGTCTGTGCTCTTAACTAGTATACTGTACTGGGTAGGGTTATATAACTGCTTTCTTTATTATCTTCACCTCATAGGACTCTACATGTGGGGGTACATAAGAATAAGTGATCTGGGCTTACATATTACTAGCTTTTACTATGCAAAACTCTTGATGAAAATATGCTGGGAAAATAACAACCTCTTATTTATTTTCTCTTTTTAGGGATTCAATTTGGTGTGCTGATTTGTACTTTCTGCAAATTTTAATTTCCTGTAATTTCTTTGTGGCTTTCACTCCTTACCCAACTCAAGTCCCAGAACTATCTTCCTCTTTTCTCCAGGCTTACTTGACAGCTATGGAGCATTGCCCATGCCATAGCTTTCAGGCTGTACTCTTGTGGCTTATGAAACACTTGTTTATGGGCACAGAGTGATCTGGAGTTAAATAGAAAAATCCCTCTCCATGGGACAGCGATTTACTCTACATGCCAAGTTGGCAGCAGGGTAGACCATTGGGGGGCTGTTTTTAAGACAGGTAGCCAAGATATGAGGGAGGTTTCTAATCCAGACTCATGCTAATAAACAGAGTGGTAACCAGAGTCCTTTAATGGGATCTTTGTGTTTTGCATTTAGTTTAATTAGGAGTGACCAACTCAAATTGACCAGTTGGCCACATTCCTCATATGAAATTATTGGAAGGCTAGGCTAATATCAGTTTACCCTATATATGCTAAAGTAAAGTTATTTTTAGGGAGGTGGTATCAGACAGTAAAAATGTTCCATAAGCCAAGTGGTATCTTGACCCTGGCCTGTGAACTCTATTTTGGACACCTCTAAATTGGTAGGTAGAAAGCATTTAGGTGCTTCTGCAACTAAATATGTGACCTTAAATAAATCATTTAACTTTTCTGGGCTAACTTTCTTCATCTGTAAAATGAAAGTCCTAATGCTTCATGCTGTAGCCACTAGGTTTTTCTCTTCCTTTACAACTTTGTTATAACAGTCTTTTTCCAAGTAACCTCTTTTGATCAAGTCTGTTAAGGTGAATCATTCCATTATTTAGTGTGTCTCAGCTTTTAAGCGCAGAATTTGTAAGAAGGTAATGTCAGGATTTTCTTGCATATATACAAGTGTCAGAGTTACTCACCTATGTATATTCTTTTGCCCTGAGAGAAAGTCATGCTGGGGATTTTTACCACAATTACTAGGCCTCATTTATCATTCCTCAAAATTAGGATTGTCAGCGAGTAACAAAGTAGAAATTTGAAGATTGGAACTATTAATATAAAACTTCTGTTTGAAGATGACCCATGAGCTTTGAGAAGATGGAGCTTTCTTCTGGGCCCTTTCTTCATCTTCTTTCTCCTGAACTTTTTAAAAAATGTGATTGATGACAAGAGTGAGATCAGACATGTGTATTCTTGTATAGTAAAAAAGTTGCTGAGGTGACACCTAATGAGCTTTTCTCCATTTAGGTAGTTTAAATGCAAGGAGAATAGAGAAGGTTGAGGAAACATTGGAGGGTAGGGCTCGGGGCATTTAGAGAAGGCCTTGTAAGAATTCAGAGTGAACACATTTTTGAAACTTAACTATTGTTAATCTTTAGGCAATAGGATATTTGCATTTAATTGAAAGAAGATGTTCTCTTGTCCCAACTTGTAAGCATTTGCAGTCTTGGGATAATATTCCAGTTTACTGAGAACAAAAATCTTAGTATGACACTCCATGGAAAATTCTTTACTGCTGCCGTCTCTCTTGGCTATCTATCTTGAAAGGGTACAGATCTGTGTCCAGAGCCTGTCTGACCACTGAGTACATGATCAGATATAGTTCTGACCATCTGGGAGCCAAACTGTCTCTGCCAGTGGAGTTGTGAGGGCTGACAGTTGCTGGGGTCATCTGTCGTGTTGGAGCAGACTGCTATTAGGAGTCCCACTTAAGCAGTAGTTACACTATATCATGATTGGAATCGAGAGACAGGGTACTTGGAAGGATTGATTGAAGCACTGGATCAGTCACTCTTAACTACTAATATGTTAAAACCTTCTCGTGATGATGATCTGCTGATGGTGGGGATTTCCAAATTTACTGACTCCTTTATCACCTTTAATTTACTTGTACAGCCAGCCCTCTGTATCTGTGGGTTCCGTATCCATGGATGCAACCAAACATGGATGGAAAATATTTGGGGGAAAAAAAACAATAAAAAAAATAGCAATGCAACAAAAAAAGAAAATACAAATTTTAAAAATACTGTATAACAACTGTTTACATAGCATTTACATTATATTAGATATTATAAGTGATCTGAAGATGATTTAAAATCCAGAGAGATGTGCGTAGATTACATGCAAATACTGTGCCATTATATAAAAGGGGCAACATCAGTGGATTTTGGGATCTTCAGGGCATCCTGGAACCATTCCCCCATGGGTACTGAGGGATGACTGTATAATTTCTTGGCATATGATCAGGCTACCTAATTAGAGCAAGGGGACTTTGAGCTTGGGTTTCACAGGGACCTCATCAATCAGTATTGCTACCCGAGTTTCAGTCCTCAGCCAGAATACCTTCGGCAAAATGCCTAATGTGAGGACCATGGTTAGGTCTCTCAGGATTTTGTTGTTTGAGCTAAAGATAGATAAAAACTTTCTAAAGCTTTCTGTTTAATGTAGTTGTCTTTTAAAAAGTGGTATAATTAACTTACTGACAACGTTTCATCTGACAAAGAAGGAATCAATCACTACTATGATTTTCAGTTAATAGCTAGGAGTGAGGCTATGGCAGACTCTCTAGATTCTGATTCCCTGTGCCAATTGTATTAGTTTTCTGTGGCTTCTTTAACAAATTATCACAAACTTGGTGGCCTAAAACAACAGAAAATTGTTCTCTCATAATTCTGGAGGCCAGAAGTCTGAAATCAAGGTGTCAGCAGGGCCACGCTCCCTCTTAAACCTGTAGGGGAGGAGCCTTCCTCGCCTCTTCCAGCTTCTGGTAGTTTGCAGCTATTGGTGGCATTCCTTGGCTTATGGATGTATCATTCTAGTTTATGCCTCCATTGTCGCGTGACATTCTCCATGTG
>CAUYRT010022534.1:0-39352 GCA_963574885.1 Lepilemur ruficaudatus
GCTGGGAAAATTGGATAGCCACATGTAGAAGATTGAAACAGTATCCACACCTCTCACCCCTCACAAAAATCAACTCATCATGGATAACAGACTTAAGCCTATGGCATGAAACTATAAGAATTCTAGAAGAAAATGTTGGAATAACTCAATTTCTTTATATTTGCAGCATGTCTTCTAGCCTCAATTAATGAACTTCAGGAAATAAATTTAAAAATAGTTTAAGATGTATTGAATTATCTAAAGATTTCTTCAAGTACCAATTAAAGCAGCAAAGACAGTTGGTATGACATACATTGTTTCTTTAAAATGTTCTTAAAGCTCTGAGAACATGACACACAAGTTTTTTTTGTTGTTGTTCGTTTTTTTACTGCTGCCTCATATTACCAGTAAATATTACAGAGACCAATTTCTAACTAGAAGTGAAATAAATCTTTGGAGATAAGGCATTATCAGTCAGAAAAACAGTAAAGTAAGCCCTGGTATTCTTAGTAAGAGCCTGAAACAAGCTTTGACACCTTCTTCTTCTTTCTTCTTTTTTCTTCTTCCTCTTCCTCTCCTTCTCCCTCTCTCTCCCTCCCTCTCTCCCTCTCCCCCTCCCTCTCCCTCTCTCTCTATCTCTCTCATAGTAAAGAACATTAGCTTTTGAAGCAGCATGATGCCACTTCAGTGTCAGACATCTGGATAAGCAACTAGTATGATTTGAACTAGTTCATCATCCTTTCCAAGTCTCAATTCCCTTATCTATAAAAGTAATAATAACTACTTCAAAGACAACAGTGAGGGTTAAATGAGATAATACAATTAAATCCCCTAGCACAATACATAGCAAATAATAAATGTTTAACATATGTAGCTTTAAAATGATAACTCAATTTTAATAATAAGCAAGATAGATTAGTTATGTCTGACTAATTCTCACACTATAAACAATTTAAAAATCCTGAACAAAATATAAAAACAATTGTGTGAAGTCCCTGAAAAAAACAACTAAATCAAGCAGTGAATTGAGTAGCTACAATCATTAAAGGAAGAAAAGGGCTTTTTAAGTGGGTTCTTTTTCTCTGTAGACACACTCCAGTTTGCAATGGCAAGGGTCAAGAGAGCTGAATCAGAAAGAAGGGTTCTTACTTCCCTGAAAAGGCAAATATCAGAATTCAGAGCTGCCAGAAATGGTGGAAATTAAGGGGCAAAATGCAAGAAATAAAAGAGCTCCAGACCAGGGAACCTCAAAACAATGGTTCCAAATTTGTTTTTAAGTGGTACACAGGGAATAACTCCAAAAAAGAAACAACACAAAGCAACAAGAGGCTACAAAGATGTTCAAGAGATGTTTAGGGCTAGAAAAACAGAGACTGGTGTTCCACTCCCTCAAAATTAGAGCACCTTGGTGAATACCTCAAGTTTGGTGTTAAGAGTCCCTAAGGCCTTGTTGGGGGAGAGTAAGGGCAAATTATATATAGTCCAAGCCTAACAAAGATTAAAAGCAACCATCTAAGAGGTTTAGTTAACCCACTGCCACTATATATGTCTGGCAAAAGAAAACCTGATACTTAACTTGATGTCTATTGTGTTCACATTCATTCAAAAGATACAAAGCTTGCTAAAAACAGAATGAACTCATCAGAAAACAAAAGAAACCCAAAACAAACACCCAGGTGTTTTGATATAGAAATTATGAAACAGGTATTTTTAAATAGCCATGACTAATATATTCAAGTAAATAAAGGATGGAAAATTTCAATAGAAACACGCAATCCATAAAAGCATCAAACTGAAATTCTACAAATGAAAATATAAGAGCTGAAATAAAGAAGTCAGTAAATGAGTTCAATAACAGATGAAAAACATTACAATAGATGGTCGGGTGAACTGAAGACATGTCAATGAAGAAATGCCCAGATTGAAGCCTATAAAAGAAAAAAAGGATAGAAAATTTAGGGAAAAATAATAAGGGAAATATAGAATTTAATGCAAAGTTCTAACATACATGTTAGCAAAACTAATATTAACAGCCAACTCACCAACAGAAAAATGTAGAGTTCATACAAATGTAGAGTTCATACAAAGTTCATACATGTTAGCAAAACTAATATTAACAGCCAATTCACCAACAGAAAAATGTAGAAATAAGAAGACAAAGGATGGATATATTTAAAGTGCTGAAATAAAAAAAATAATACCAACTTAGAATTCTGTACCCATTAAAAATATTTTTCAGAAAAATGAAGGCAAAATAGACATTTTCAGAAAAACAAAATTTGAGAATCTTTTTGTGAGGAGACCTGCACTACAAGAAATACTAAAGAGACTTCTTCAGGCTGAAGGAAAATGATCTCATAGAAACACAGAACTTCAGGAAACAGTCCAAAGGAAAGGATAAATTTGGGGGTAAACTTCAGTGTATACTGATTATTAAAACAAAAACATATAATGTCTTATGTAATTTACGAGGTATAGAAGTCTGTATAAATGAAATATATTGTAACAGTAGCATGAAAGGTTGAAGGGGAGCAATGGAATTAAATGATTGTGTTTTGCATGTTCAAGAAGTAGTAAAACTATATGATAATCAATAATGTAACCACTAAAGAGTAATAAAAGAATATAAATTAAAATCTTAAAGAAATTTAAAAATGGAATAGTAAAAAGTGTGATAATGTGATGAATAAAAAGGAAGCTAAAAAAAGGAGAATTAAAGGATGAACAAATAGGATAACAGTATGCATAGCAAGATGATATACCTAAAACAAGTAAATCAGTGATATTTAGTGCAAAATAGACTCAATTCTCAAAACGCAATTTAAAAATTGCATTTCACTATGTATATTCACATCAAAACATCATTGTTTTTACCTTGAATATATACAATTTTTATTTGTCAATTATACTTCAATAAAGCTAAAAAAAGAATTTTGAGCAAGCAAAAATTAAAATTAAACTATATTAAAAATACAGAGTTTGTCAGGCTAGCTAAAAAACAAAATGTAGCTTTACTCTGTTTACAAAAGAAACATTTTAAGTATATGGACACATACAGTTTAAAAATGAAAGTATGAAAATAGATCAAGTAGATTTACCATGTAAATATTAACAAAAAGAATAATTGTATGTCTATATTAATATTGAACAAAGTAGATCTTAAGTAGGATTACAAAATATAAGGGTGTACATTTTAAATAAAAGGGTGAAGTCTGAGAACCTATAAAATCATAAATTTATAAATACCTAATTAGCATAAATTTCAACTATATAAAGCAAAAGTTGACGGAAATAAAAGAATAATATACAAAACCACAAACATAGGAGAGACTTTGACCAATTCCTTTCAGTAACTAATGGAAAAATCAGATTAAAAAAAAACACTGAGGATATAGAAGTTTAGAATGACATTATTAACCATCTTGACCTAATTTGTTTTATAGAACATTATATCCAACAACTACAGAGTATTCTTTACTACATACATATATATGCTGTAACATTTTTTATAAAGTTTTTTTTAATTTAAAGTGAGGATTCTAAGTCTTATATGTTCACAAAGTGTTAAGGAATAATAGCAAGTTTTAAGTCAGTCTTTTCAAAGGTCTTATGTCCCAGGATGTGGTCTTGATCAATTAACTTGGCTTATATATATATTTAAAACCATGAATTCTTAGGAAATAATTCTGAGTCATCCCCATTATCCTCATCCTGACAGAGTATATTTTAACTACACCATATAGAAAGTTACCACAAACAATTAAGCTCCTGAAGTTAAAAGGTGGGGGGCAATATAGATAATTCATTTATTTTAAAATTAATCCCATTTTCAGACAAATGTTACCCCTTTATAAGATTAAATAAATTAATGAAATGTAGCAGGAAAATTAATCACAAATAGTAAGAAGAGCCTAAGGATAAATCTATGATGGAAAAAGGAATAAGTTATTTCTTTTCTTTGCAAGAAAATAGTAACTTTGCCTTTGAAAGTTTTGAACCATAATAATTCTGCTGAAGTAGCATAATGTTAATATTTTGCACTTATTTAGAGAAAAAGTTTCTGACAAATGTAGCATACAATTTGAAGAAAATATAAGATACTGGCCCAGAAGAGTCAGTGAATAGCTACAAAAGGTAACTTTTGAAACTGAAAGAAGGATCCTGATAAGAAATAAGAAAAGTAAGAATTCATTATATGGATGTCTTGATGGACTGGGCATTACAATAGAAATTAGGAAATTTGAAGTTTAAACTTCAGTAGCTTTCTCTAAGAACTCTATCATTGGTCTATTATGTTTTTTTTTAAATAAAAGCCTTTATATTTTTGCTTATAAGTAAATTTTTGTTTATTAATAATTTTTAAAATTTCGTCATGGACTCTCCCTTGCAAATTTATCACCATTCCTTCAACAATCATTCACCAAATGTCTTTCCTGTTCTAGGAGTAAGCAAAAGGCTGGGAATAAAATGGTGACCCAGACAGACTTTGCCAATAAAGCAAATAAAATAAAAACAAATTATGGAAGTAGAATGAAGGATTAAAATGTTTCCAAGACATAAACTAACAATGGCAGGCAAGGGACCTATCTTAGACAGATGGATCCTAGGAGCCTTCCCTAAGAAGGTAACATTTAAGTTGAGAAGAGTGGAGAGTTCCAAGCAGAGGGATCAGGCCTGGAGTTAGAAAAGAAATTAGAGCTCCCAGAACTGAAAGAAGGGCTATGGGCCTGGAGCTTGTCAAGTGAGGAGAGGAGCGGGCCTGATGAATTTGGTGAGGAAGAAAGGGTCTTAATGCCAGGTTGAGGAGCTTAAAACTTACTGTAAGTAAAATAGGCAGCAATTGAAGTGTTTTATGCAGAGAATGGGCATGATCTGATTTACATTTTAAGAATTCTGTTGATATTGAATGAAGAGTGAATTTACAAGAGACAAGAGGTGAAGTGGAAGACCAGTGAGAAAGTGGGAGATAATGCTTGCCTGGACTGGACTGAGCCATCACCATGAAAATTAAAGTAGACAGATCTGAAACACAGAGGTTTACGTCTACCTTACTGATGTATTGTGAATGGGGCAGGGGAAAAAGGAAGATAAAAAGGGTGACCCCACAAGTTTATATGGGTGAATAGTGATACCACACACTGGGACTGAGAAGGCTGTCAGCGGGGAATGAGGAGGAAGGACAGCTTTGCAGAGTGAATCATAGGAGTCTTATTCTGGACATATTAAGCTTAAAATTTTAGAGAGAAATGTTGAATTTAAGAATGAGGAAGTTTGAGGATGAAGCCTAAAGAAGTTAATTTGCACACATAAAAAGAGAAATCACTCTAGGGATTTCAGAAGACATGATGTATAAAGAGCATCTACATCATTATAAACATTTGCTAAAACCTAAGAGTTGCCTGGCAATTGCAAAAACAGACATCTTTACCATAAGAAAATTTGCCAAAGACATATAGGTTCTGTCTACAATTAACCATCCAAAATGAATCTTCTAATATTCTCAAAAATTCTGCTCTTCCTTCACCACCATTTCCCAAGTGCTACAACAGAAATCCTAGATTCCTCTCTCTTTATCTCATACCCCCTACTATTCATCAGCAAGTCTTATCACTCCCTCCAATCAAATATAAAGTCCAATCAATTCTCACAGTCTCCAACACTACAACCTATCCAGGCCATTTGACCATTCCCATTACCTGAATCTCTGTACCAAGCTCGTTTGTCTTCCTGTTTCTGTTCTTAACAACATTCCCCCTCCAAACCTTCACACTTTCCATTCTTCACCCAGTAGCCAAAGAGAGCTTTTTTAATATGTCAAAGTATATAATTTCTCAAAAGCCAAAACCATAACTTTCATACAAATACAGAACATATGTCAAAGATTTTTAACTCATCAATAAAGAACCAGAACTAAATCTAGTTCAAAGAATAATTAAAGAAATAGGCTATATATGTAAAGCATATTAAAATAAGTTTGTTGAATGCTATCAACAAATAACAAATCTGTCCCCGAAAAAGCAAGCAATGGAAAGTTAATCCCCAATGCAATAGTGCTGGGCAGTGGGGCCTAATGAGAGGTGATTAAGCCAGGAGGGCTCTGCTCTTGTCGATGGATTGATACCATTATCCGGGGAGTGAGTTAGTTGTTGCAGGAGTGGGTTCCTTATGAAAGGACGAGTTTGGTCCCCTTTTGCCTCTCTCATATCCTTTCTTTGTCCTTCTGCCATGGGATGATGCAGCAAGAGGGCCCTTGTCAGATGCTGGCATCTTGATCTTGAATTTCCCACCTTCTAGAACTGTGAGAAATAAATTTCTGTTCAATGGAGTAAGACATTGAGTTAGAGACAAAACTGGTTAATGTCCTATAGGAAATAAAACTATAAACTTGGGGTTATTTTTTGTATCTTGTCTACCAGTTAGAAACCATTTGCAACTTTAATGGACACAAATCTGCAAGTTAACATGTAATTTCACAGTCAGGGCCTAATCAAAAGTAAAGTAAATGTTAAAGGTATGTTCCCCTAGAGAATTAAAGAATCCTTGAAGAGCTGTTTAGACAATGCTCCAGTATAATAAAAGATGATACACCTAATTATTATTCCATGTTTGTGATGATATTTTTTCAACAAGCATAATTCAGGTTCCATCCCTCTGTTTTCAAACTTTTCCTTTCAAAGTAACATACAAATTTCCTATTATGGACTACAGAGTCTACAATCTGGCCCTTAACTACCTCTTTGACTGCATATCTTTCTACTCTCCTCCTCAATCCTTAAGATCCTACCACGCTGATCTTCTTCATATTCTTCAAACATGCCTCCTTCCAACCCTTTACCCTTGATTTTCTCTCTGCCTACTGCTCTTACACCAGATTTAGCAATGATTCATGCCTTTGCGTCTTCAGGGCTCTGCGCAAATGTATACACATATACCTGTCGCATCTCTCTATCCCACAACTTTTTCTTTTTCGTCATAGGACTTACCATAATACGTCATAATGTGTCTCCTTGTTTACTGTTGACCTCCTTTATTAGAATATTAAGGAATTTTTGCCTGTTTTATTCTTCAACATATCTCTCATGCTTCTAACAGTGCCCATACATAATAGGCACTCACAAAATAATTTTGAAGTATGTACATACAAACATAAAATAACATTAAATCAAAATGGACAAAATGGATATGTTGTTTTCTTAAAATAATGTTTATTTTATTAAAGAAAAAATGTAAATAAGTAATTCCAGAAAGCAATTAATTGTACAGCAAGTTTCAGGCATGGAGCTCAGGACATGGAAAGACTTCTTATTTTGTAGAAGAGGGGAAGGGCCCATTGGTTCAGGACCTGAAGACTGGACAGATCCACCATGAAATGCAGGAAAATCAAGACAGCTCACAGAGTCTGGTAATATGAGCAAGTCCAGACAGGTGGGCTTTTGTCATCAGAAGGGACTGCCTGGTAATAGGTAGGTGATGGCTATTATAGAAGGTAGGCATGGATTAAGGCTAATTTGAGGGCAGACCACCGTCATTCATTGAGAGCTTACTTTGAGGCTCTATATCAAGTAACTTTACCTATGTTATCTCATTTAATTCACATCAGAACCCTTTGAAGTGAGTAATATAATATCTATTTTTAAATAAGGAGACTTAATCTTTCAGTAGAAGTGAGCCAAAAAAAAATTCTTAAAAATAAAGTAAAATAAAAAAGATAACGGGATAAAGAATAACAAATAAATAAATAAGGAGACCAAGGCTTTAGGAGGTGAAATTTACATGCAACTAGTAAGTGGAAGAGTCTGCCTTAGGATGTGGATCAGTTAGAAACCCATACATTCCATACTGATCCTTGCTGCTACCCACTACCTCCTCCCATACAGACACAGCAAGAAATAGATGCTCAAGTACAGAAGCTTTAACATGAGCAAGTATAGCTGAAGACTGCAGAAACACAGATACAGATTAGGATTCAGTAGTAGAACTCAGTGAAACTAGGTGATTTAAAGAAACAGGGCAGAGTTCTAGCCACCGAAGTCATCAGGGCCAACTCTTAGAAAGATAAGAAGACAGGATTCTAAATCATACGGGAAATAAGGGCTTGGTCATAATGAACAACATAAGAGATCACCAATAAAAACTAATGCATAATGTTAGAGCAGAAACGTATTAAAGATAAAATGCAACTGCATTTAGAATTCCTAAAATCCCTCACAACCACAGCCAAGAATGACCTCTGGAGTATCTTATAGTGTGACTCCACAGGTAGTAGAGAGATGATCTCAGAAAGAAAGAGTCCAAGAGAGCTAGAGTATCTATTATAGAAACTCAATTCATTACAATCAGCATTTATTGAACAGCTACTCTTTTATACAATACTGTGCTAGACCCTGCAGCACTAGGAAGTAAAAACTGTCTCTTCTAAGTCCTTTAACCCCAGCTAAGCTTGAAGAGCACATCATTTAATAACTGCATTGTTTATTTTCAAGTCATTACACTAAAAGTAGAAGGTAAATTTCCTTTTTTAAAAAAATTTTATTTCAAAATATCAAATTTTTGTTACATGGATACACTGTATAATGCTGAAATCAGGCCTTCAGTGTGCCCATCACCCATCCTCCCTCCTTCTTAACTTCCAATCCCCTTTACATCTCTTTGTACCCATGCGTACCCATCTGCTCTTATTAGTGAGTACATATGGTGTTTGTTGTTCCATTCCTGATACACTTCACTTAGGATAATGGTCTCCAGTTCTATCCAAGTTGCCGCAAATGACATTATTTCATTCCTTTTTATGGCTGAGTAGTACTCCATGGCATATATATATATACCACATTTTATTAATCCATTTATGAATGGATGGGCACTTGAGTTGATTTCACATATTTGTAATTGTGAATTGTCCTGCAGTAAACATTCAAGTGCAGGTGTCTTTTTGATAAAATGACTTCTTTTCCTTTGGGTAGATACACAGTACTGGGATTGGAGGATCTCATGATAGATCTACTTTTTGTTCCTTGAGGAATCTCCGTACTATCTTCCAAAGAGGTTGTACTAGTTTTCAGTCTCACCAGCAGCATATAAGTGTTCCTTTTTCTCTGCATCCACACCATCATTTGTTGTTTTTTGACTTTTCAATAATGCCATTCTGACAGGGGTAAGGTGGTATCTCATTGTGGTTTTAATTTGCATTTGCTTGATGATTAGTGATAATCTCCTTTTCACTACAACATCACTGTTTCACATAGTGACGTTGACATAGTCACATAGTGACTGTTTCACTGTTTCACACAGTGAAACATACGAATTTCTGTATTAAATTCGTAAATCACTCCCACACTATGAATTCCACAGTTTCTCATAAACGCTTGGCTGTAGAAGAAAACTGAATGATAATAAAGGTTGTTAAACAAATATGGATTGTTCAGGAGGGAAGTTTCCTCATCTAGGTACATACAGTTTTGAAAATAACAATAAGAATGAGAATGATCTCTAAAAACAACTAACCAAATAATTCATCTTTAAAAAGTAAAAACTCATCTTTAAAAATCACAAAGAGAAACAAAAAAGAGAACCTCATTTTGACTTCTCCTACCAGTTTAAAAAAAGAAAAGAAAAACTGACAAAGCATGAAATAAAGAAATCATATAAAAGGTGTTAAATACTGATCCATAGTATATTCATTTTTAAATATCTGGTTTCACTTAAGAAGTGACTTTTTTATTTGGTCATGAAAGTTAGGTTATTTTTTAGGTTCTGCTATTTTCCTGAGGAACAGCTAATCCCAAGGTCGTGCTTGTTGTTTGACAAGCTACACAGTGACTAGTATTGTATGGATTGAAGGAGAAATAACTGGTATCTCCCTTTCCTTACACGTTATGTTATGTTTGTTCATAGGCCACTTTCATGTTAATTCTTTTCAAAGCACTTGTGTCGGGTAGTGAAGGAAGATCAAGGGTTCCCTTTCATGACCACAAAGTAAATTACTGCAATCAGAGAGCATTTGCAATAGGGTTGTACCAATGCAACCCTCAAGTCCTTAAAAGTAGTCATTTGCTTGATTCCTGGACAAATCACCTTAAAAAAAAAAAAAAGAAGTCCATAAATGTACTTCAATTACCTTCCTGATTTATTTATCCCTTTTTTTCCCAACTGAAGTTCATTGAACTGTAGGCAAGAAAAGACAATGAACTTGTGGGGGATTAAAAATAGAGAAGTTGCCATGGAAAATGATCTATTTCCTTTCTCCTATAAATAGATGTAAGATTTTAGAAAGGTGTTCATTATGAAGAGAATATCTGATTTGATAGCTGTATGAGCAGATTTTGTTTCAATTCTGAAAATTAAAGTTATATAAGGTCTGGAATTAAAATCTTTTCATTCTGTTCAGTTTTGAATATATATTTCTTATATCCTATGTGGTAACACCACGTTAGACTCTGAAAAGGATGCAAATGTGAGACAATACAAGACCCAAACCCTGCCCTCAAGCAACACTGATAATTTTTACAATTATAAATGACAAAATGAAATATTACTACTACCTAGAAGTGTTTTTAAATATGATAAAATTCTGAATTTGTAGCACATACACACACACACACACAAAATGTGATTTAGAGAAGGGTCTCAATATAGGGAGGCATGGGACAAAAATCCTAGTCCTGCTTTTGTTTTCTTAGCAACTTAACTGCAACAGGTAAATGCAGTCAACCATGTCATTACGGCTGGACATCAAAAGAGGGAAAGCTGAGTTGGTATCAGATGGCTTCAAATCATGAGCTGCCCTGTATTTGCCATGATACTGTGTGTGAGTTACTTAAGGCTTCTAAACTTTAGTTTCTTTGACAGAAAAACGGGACTAACAATGCCTACCTTAAATAACTATAAAGAATATTAAAGGGAATACATAGATAATTTCCCAGCCATTATTAGATGTTCAAAAAAGATGGTTCTCTTCTCCCAGAACACACAATATCTGATTCTAAGGCAGGTACATTTAGAGAATGATGATGCCATTTTAAGTTGTAGAAAAGCAAAAATGAAACTATTAAGAGAAATAGTGATACTACTCATCTCGGGTAAAAAATTTTTTATACACAAATATATTTGTCTAGAAAAGTACATTTTTACCTTAACTTTCACTTATAAATAACAAACCTATTGGAATAAGAATTCATCTTGGTATCTGTCAAAGATGATTAACTAATTCTTTCTGTAACCACTTGCTGTTCTTCTGCATAAAGGGCAGGTTACCTCTTGGCCTTCTATTGCTTTCTAAACATGTCGGCTTCCTTTGCACCAAAGTGTTCAGTCTGTCTGTGGAAGTCTGAATAATGCTCCCCACCCTCCACTTCATAAAAGATGTCTACCTCCTAATCCCCAGAATCTTCAAATGTTACCTTATATGGCAAAAGAGACTGCGTAGATACGATTAAATTAAGAAACAATGATGGAAGTTTATCCTGAATTATCCAGCTGAGCTCATAGAAATTACAAGGATCCTTATAAGAAAGATAAAGAAAGGTCAGAGGGAGGAAAAAACAATGTGACAACAGTAACAAAGTTTGTAGGGATGTGTCATAAGCTAAAGAATCCTTCTTGACATTTATCTCTTAATTGGGTAGCGTACCGTCTTCTGCACAATGGGCACCTGTCTTCATCGTGGAAGCCATGCTATTGGAACAACTGGGAACCAGTTCTGAATTGGTCCAAGAGGCAAGAAGCAGGATGATGTTTCTTTTTTAAATGAACACCAGTAACATTTCTGGGTAATAAAAAAATGATAATAATCCCAGAAGCCTCTAGAAGTTGAAAGACAAAAAGGACCAGATTTTTCCCTAGAGCCTCCAGAAAAGAACATAGCCCTCCTGACAGTCTGATTTTAGGCCCTGGACTTATTTCAGACTTCTGACCTCCAGAATTATGAGAGAAAAAAATGTATGGGGTTTTTAAGCTATAAAATTTACAGTAATTTATTATAGCAACAATGGGATACTGATACACCATCAGTACATTTCTGATTTTGACAGCTTGTCTATTGCATAAAGCTGAAATGTATTCCTTGCTTTTGGCTCTTCTGTAATAGTAGTAATAGTAAAAATGATAATGATAGCAACCACAATTGGCATTTAGAGCTCCTGCTATGTGCCAAGCACTTACCCATGTTGTCTCATATACCTACCCAATTCTATGCCATGAGGGAGCCTCTCTTAAACCCATTTTACAGAAGAGACAACTAAGACCAAGATTATAGTCCAGAACTCTCTAATGCCAAAGTCCATCATCTTAACCACTGTGCTACTCTGGCTGTCCTGCTTCTATCCCATCTTTTCTTCCTTTCTCTCAAATCTCTTTACTGTAGGGAGAAATGGGAGGCAGGGGAGATGTCTATTCCTTATAGTTCTTTAAAAGGAGATTTCTTTTAAAAAAGGCTTTGATCTATAACTATATATAAGAAAGAGAAAAAAGAATCCAGTTATTCTAAAGGAACTGCATACATAGACAAAGAGAAGGGGAGTAGGAGAGGAGAGAAATAGGTAGGGACTTGGAGAGAAAATTTTTGAAACTATATGCCCAACTAAATTTAATTATTTCCATCCATTTTCTTTAGTAGCAAACATTTCACATGACAGTGGCTTTGAAAGTTGAGAACATCTTGAATAGAGGAAGAAAAGTAAGGACAATTGTAGTATAGGATTAAGAATAGACCAAAAAAAAAATACCAAAAGATAAAAATAGACATAATTTATAGACAGAACCAATACAGAAAGAGTAGTCTGACCCAAGCAACAGATTTGAATGAGGAAAAAATGGGAAATGTTTGTAACAGTAAAGCGAGGTCAGCTTGACCGCCGTCGGCATTCAGACCTGGTTTATTACAAGATGGAAAACCCTTTGTTTCTTCTTAAGAAAGGGCTCTGAAGAAATTAGAGAAGGTCTTTTTTTTTAATTTTTGCATTTTTCCACATGATCAATCTTCCTAAAAGTGTAAGTTCAGAATTACTTTCAAAATGAAGATAATTTTAAGAAATATTTACATAACTCAATAACTATTCCAAATTTTTTAGTTTACAATTCAGAGGCAATAAACATTACTTACTTTTGAAATCATTTCCCTACTAAAATATTGCAAATCCCTTTGCAAGCTTACTTTCACAGACTATTCACAGTGCATAACATGATATTTACTCAGCTCTAAAAGGCAATAATTCCCTTCATGGAGTTCTAAAGCTCTTCTAAAATAGATACCAATACCCATCTCTGTTTTAGGAAATGTTTGGGGACAGAAAAGCAAGAGAACTGAACTGCTGACCCAAACTCTGCTAGCTACTTTATGTCTTCTCATTAATCCTGACCATGCTATGTGGTAATATTATTATCTTCATTTTACAGATGAAGAATCCAAGGCTCAAAAGATTTAAGTAAGTTGAATGGTTTTATAGATAATAAATAGAAACACTGAGTCTGAGCTAAAATTATATCTTTTCAGTGGCAGAGAATTAAACTGAAACAGACATCTTAGCAATAATTTCTTGTTCTCCATCCGTTTTCTACATTAATAATGGCAAACATTTCAATTACTTGGAAGAAGTAATTGAACTAGGAAATTTAACAAAGCTTTAGTGGCCCCACCTCTTTGAACCAAGTATTCGTTGACGTTCCTATGACAAAGAAGAATTATGCCTACACCACAATCTACTATTAACTGTTTGAGAGGAAAGGGTCCCTAAAGCATTCTTTCAGAGAAAGCTTATGAAATAAATCCCCTCCCCTTCCATGGCCCTTTTACCTGGCAGGAAATCCCCTTGTCTAAAAAGTCTTGCTTAATATTATTTTAACTTTAAAATACCTGAAACCCTAGTGCACAAATGCACAATTTCCAAGTCCAATTTCTCTATTCAAAAACTAGAAAAAATAGTGACTGTCAAAGTGTTAATATTTGATTAAGAGAGAAAACAAGACTGGTTACCCATATGAATACAAAAAGCCCTTAAGAACACTTCTACAGACAAGGGCCATAATGGCAATATTTATGGCTGCTTCATCTGAATGTCATAAGACAGTTTCATTTTATGTTCTGTTCTGTCTTCCTTGTTAAACTGTGTTTCTTGATTTGGGGTTCAGAAAAACACAGCCTCCTAAATGTATGTTTCTTTACCAGAAAGGTGTTAAGTTTTGTAAATGTGTTGTGGCCACAATCCAGAGAGGAGCCACTAATGAATTCCTGCGAGCCTCTGAAGATCTTAAACTGCATACATAAAACCAGAGATTTTAACGTCAAAAATGATAGTTAAACCATAAAAGAGAAATACAGGGGGAGAAGCCATTAGACTGCTTTAGGAAAGGGACTTTTGAGCTTATTAATTAGGAGAGACTGAAATTCAAAAAGAGAAAATTCACTCATATCAACTACCTTAATAAGATAAATTTTCTCTCAATTCATGTGATTAGCAGAGGTTAACACCCACGAGCTTCTGTAGGAAATTAGGAACAATATCTATGAGTCTAAAACTCAGTTCTCTATTATTTGTGAGTTACAAATCTATCATGAAGCAGACTCTGAATAGTTCCTGGGCTGTTTATTTTGGAGGTTTAATAGCTGAGAAACTATTACTCAATGGCTATTCCTAAAACACCATCTCCCTCCCATTGAATGATGAAATATGTTGATAGAAACAATTAAATTTAACACCCATCACGAAAAGTAGTTTTTTAAAAAAGCACAGAGTATTGATACAGGTAGTGGTATTATATGGAATCTGTATTTTCTTCTTTTTATATTCTTTGGTTTTCCAAATTTTGAACATGCTTTACTTTTCAAGTCACAAAAAGGTTACTTTTTTAGCATGAATATAAATTATACCTTCTATCACATGCTGAAACAGAAAGCCAACAGATCTCAGTACAAATCCAGTTCATCCAAAATTTAACAAAATGGTTTCAGAATAATTTGGTTAAGGGGAAATTTTACTGTAGAGAAAAAATTCTGTGCCATGAGATGAGAACCAGCTTTTCCTCGGGGAAAGATGGGGGGAAATCACACACTATTATTATCATCATCCTTGTTCTGGGGCAAGAAAAGCTTGACTGGTATCCATGTCAAGTTGTAATTTTTAAGAGGCCTTGGTGAATGTCTACTCTACAGAGAACTCTGGCTGAGGGATGATTAGGAAGGTAGGCAACAGATTACCCACACCAGACTTCACAGCATGCTCTTCATAAACCTGGTGAATTCACCACCATCCAGAGGCTGGCCTTATCCCACAGATATTTCCAACACATCGAGAGCAGTTCCATCTGTCAGTGAGGTTTCCATTATCTGAGCCCATGAATCTGATGTTTAAAGGTCAGAATGCCGTTTTATTGATTTGCAGTAAGAAATGATGGTCTTGGAGACAGGAATACCTAAGTCTGCATAACTAGCACAACAGCTGATTTTAGACAGACCTAAACAGGAAGTTAATTCATAAACAGAAAATAATTTGAAAAGCATGAAATTACAACTGAGAGTTAGTTAAAACTAAGGGAATTCATTAAAGACAGTTTTCCGACTGCTATCCAAAAGCCCTTTGGTTTCTGCTGGAGCGTTTAATATGAGAGATTTCTTCTTTGATTTTTAATTGTGAAGTGAAGCCCACAATCTTAATTTCAAATTCTTGGGAGAAGCCTCACTTTAGTCCTCAGCTACAAACCATGACTTTAGTATTTCATTGTAATCTGCACTGTGTTTTAATTAACAACCCTGTACCTGCCTTGGAAAGTGTTTTCTACCTTCCTTGGGATGAGCAAAAATCTTCTGACACTGAAACCAGACAGTTTTCTTATTTATGTCCCAATATCTTGACACAGAACATGATTAAGGAAGTTAGAAAGTGGAATGCTGTGCAACACTGGTATCTTTTTCCTGATGCTTTACAGAGAATATTGGACATTTTTATTAAAACATCATGTGACTGGGGTCACTCAAAAGAAATTATTGTTTCCGTTGTCATATGTTCTGTTTGGTGGCTGGAAAAAATAAAAACTAATGTTCTGAGATACAAAAAGCATTCAACTTATATTAATAGCATCAATACCATTAATTTACCCTCTACTAACTGGGAATATACAATTTCAAACTGAGATTATTTGAAACTAATCATAATTTTAATAAAAATTTATTTAAATTTCAAATATTCTATACTTTTCATAATCCCAAATACAATCCAAATTAGCAAGACTATTATTATTCAAACCATAATTGGATCCTATTATCCCAAATTAAAGTGGAAAATACAGGTTTTCATTTTATTTTTTATAACAATAACCTGAGGCCTAGTAAGAACTAAATATAATCAGAGAAAGATGGACAATGTCCAATCTAAAAGCATTTAATTATATTATATTCTTACATTTTGAATATTATACATGCTAACTATTAACTAGAATATTATAATAACCAGAACAACCATTTGCTAACCTAAGAGGTAAACAAACTTTACTGTTACTGAGAAGAAGAATAAGTTTAGAGGCCTTAAAACTCAGAATCCAGAGATTAAAGGTAACGCCTAAATTATTTTTCATAAAGTAAGACAAATTCCTACTGGCAGAGACATTGATGATGAAAAATTTGAGTAATATCCTCTCTGGTGGTCCCAAAGGTCAAGGCAGTTTAGGTTTGGTTTTATTACATGCTATTGCTTAGAGTGTTTTTCCTTTATTTTCTACATGATATTTTTCCTTTGTTTAAAAGTAAATTGAAATAATTCATTTTGAATCACCCATAATTTGCCCAACTATTTTATCTTGTACTTCTTATTAAATCTAATTTATTCAAAAAATGAAAGATATTCAACCATAACTACTCAAACTTATTTACTGACCTTCAAATTTTGGACCCAAGAGGAAAATTCTTATGGGAAACAAAAATCTATATGTCTATAAAAATTACACGATTTCCAAGAATGGCCATTTCTTGAGGCTAAAGCTGAGGCCAGGTTGGGCTTCCTTGAATTAAAACGAGTTATGCATTTTACACAAAACTTATAGTCTCCAATTTGTTCAGACTTTCCTATATGTATAATTCTCACATTAGACCTTCAGAATAGTACTGTAAGGTCAGCATATCAAAGTCAACCTCCACTTCATTATACTGAGGAGGATACTGACGAACAGAGAGATTCCAAGACCGCAGGCTAGGAAACATTTGAGAGAGCCAGGACTAGACCTAGGTCTTCTAAAGAAGCCCTCCTTAAAATACTTATTCTAATAAAATGGAAGATACTAAGCTTACCTGAGTATAAATAAGTGTGAGGGCATAGAACAACAGAAAAGTAAAAGGAGAAAATTTCCTCCCTAGATTATTTGTGGATTATTTCAATCCTTGGCTGGGACATCGTAGCCCTGTGGATCATCAGGGTTGATCACACTGGCTGGTTAGGCTGACATCTCTTCATCCTGTGGTGAACACTCTTCAGAGGACAGAGTGAACAATGTGCCCAGGTGTGAGAGGACCGTTATGAGCCCAGGCTTTCATAAGTAGCTGCAGAGCCCTGCGAGCCCTAAATAGACCTCACAACAAGCAGGTCTATTTAGAAACACAGAAAACACAGGGTTATCACATTTTCAAGAATCTAAGATTCTAAAGTGGTGCTTAAGGGTATATGGCACATATTCCAATGAAGTTCTGATAAAGATCAGAACTATGAGGGGAAGCTTAGTGTTAGAATCCCTAAAAGATCCAATTATCATTCTCTTTTTGCCTTATTCTTTACAAAATTTAATCTTCTCTATATTGTAAATAAAAGACCAGGCCAAAGCAGATAAAATGATCTCTATATTCAGTTTACCCCCTTTCTTTTTTATTCTTTTTCTTTCCTTCATTTTTTTTTTAACATAGCATTTTGGCCCTGGCAAACACTTGCATACCTGGCAGTTGTAGCACCTGAACACATTTCTTGGTTTAGACCAAGAGAAATAACACAATGCCAGGTTCAACAGTGAGCCTATGTGTCAAAAAGCAGCAGATGGCTAGGACATTAGAGTTACTCTTCAGGAGGAAAAACAGGCAGAACAAACATAAAAGAGAACAAAAACCCATTTCAAGTTCTAGAAGATGATTTCCCACAAGCTGTATAAACTTTCTTTAGTTAAACAAATAATCCTAGAAATGAAGTTTTGTTTTCATATTTTAGGGACACATAGTAATGATTACCTGTGGTTTTTCTCACTGGAAACCTTGACGATGAGACAAAAATGTGTTTTTTTTTTATTTTTCCCAGATGAATGTCTTTAAAAGATATTTCTGGAATCTGAACATTTCTTATATCAATGATTCTTATAAAATTTAATCTAACATTTTTAATCATCAGATCTAACTTCATGTCAAAGTACACATCCTTAAGTCATCCCACAGAATTCACCTAGAGATAAACAAAATTTTTGTTTGCCAAGGACCACATCCCAATATCCCCCCGCACCAAGATATTTTAGTACTCTGCTACCTCAAAAAGGTGGGACAATCTTCCCTATATAAAGTTGCAATGTGAAAGGTTCATGGAATTTCAATACATTCTTAGGACTTCCTCTGAGAGAAGACTCTTGAAATTCAATCTCAGACAAGGGAGCAGAGAGATTGAGTAGACAGAAGAAGTATACTGGAAGCAGCTTGCATTCAGAGGTCACTGAAACAAATTAGAAGAATGTGTCAGTGTCTAAATCCTTGGCCCTAAGTCCATATGGATGTGTAACGGGATTATATAATGCTCATATCCTATATTACAATTGCCAAAAGAATATGAGAAGGTAAATTTTCACTTTGTTCTCTAGGAATGTGTATTCATTTGTTCATCCCCATCTGCCTTTGACTAAACCCAGGCTCAGCCAAGTGGAATAATTCATCAGGAAACACAAAGAAAGTTGATAGCATAGTCAGAAAATCACAGTTCCATTGAATGTATTCCACTGAAACACACAACTTCATCAGTCCCTTTTAATTGAAGCAAATGAAACAATAAAATGGGTTTATAACTTTTTGCAATGTCCTTTCTAGTGTTAATCAGCTCTAGAGGACACCAAACATATATGTTCAATGACCTTTAAAATAAAACAAATCTTTGAGACCTTTATAAAATGCTCCCCCCCCCACATAAAAAACCCACTGAAGTTTACCTGATATGCCTCTGTTTATGAAATTGCTTAAGCCCATTCTTTTTTCCCTTCCTATTGGTCCTAGTCGTGTTTTAGTTATCTCAGGTGATGACTGTAATCTTTTATGTACTGCTTAGTCTATCAGTCTTGACCCTGCTAAGATTTCACATAGCAGCCTCATTTAAATAATACAACCAAATATTTTCATACTACATACTATTAAAAAGTACTCATGTTTTTATCATTTCTTCATTGGTATTAAAACATATTCTTAAACTAAGCATCTTTTATAGATACAAATAATTAAAGTAGAATAAATTATTCTTAAATTTTGATTAGATACTTTTTGGTTTAACTAGATAAGTATTATTATAATTAATTCATAAAAATACATTAATAATTGTCAATGATAGCAATAACAACACTGTTTCATTGACACCTGAATAATTTTTTAAAGATTCAGCAAATAATATTGGGCCACAAAAAGAAATCATCCTTTCTAATGTATTTTTACTATGAACCAGAACATATTTAATTTCTTCCTTCGTAAGTCCAAACATATATGGCAAGCTTTGCATACTGCTCACAAACATGCCAAAGGGCAGCATCAAATATTTGGAAGTTTGCAATACACTCAAGGGAAGAATGGTGATTTATTCAACTTTAATCAGCTCAATATTAATTTCATGAATTTTACACCTAGAGTATCTGATTGCTATAGCTCTTACCATGAATAAATTTTGCTTTTGAAAACTGGTAATTAATTCTTACACCTTGAAAGACTGAAAAGCCTAGACCTCAGAATACATTTACATGGAAATTAACATTCTTTTTTACTGTTTCTTTGAAATGCCTTTAGAGATTACCTTTCTAGGTTCAGTTCAGACTGTATCAAACATCCATTAATACAGTTTTCTTTGTCTTCAGATTCTCAAAGGCTTGGAGTTTAGGGAAACCTCAAGTGTGCAAAAATCTAGAAACTAAGGACAAGGCAGCCAATGTTAACTATGAAATAATTTCTTTCATCTTGAGAATGGTGTTGAATACTGTATTGTTAGGCTAAAGTGTCATAGGCATCTATTTCACGTAGGATTCCTCCCTCCATATATGTAGAATTTTTCTGAAAACAAAAAGTAAAATTTAATAAGGGAACTTATGTATAATACGGATTATATATGAATATGAACATGGAATCTGGGAGGCAATGCTAAAATATAAATGAATGTTACAAAACTATTCCAGTTAGATATTCCCAACGACAGCTCTCTTCATTCCTTCTTTCTTTCTTCTTTCCTTTAAATTGCCTGCCTTTTTCTTTCAATGTCATTTATTTTTCAATCTTTGGACCATTTATTTTCCCATTAAAGTGAAACACAAAGAATGGTTTTCATTACATCTCAGAGAAGTGAAGTGCTGGTCAATTGGCACCAACATATAGGTCCCCTCACTGGAGAACTGAGAGAGTCATCTCTATTTTCCAGTTTTGAGACAGACTCTTCAAAATGGATAAGTAATTTGAAAATCAAAAGGAAATTTTGTTGAAAATGGAAGCTAAGGCTGAACTACCTTCATGGTCTAAGTCATCTATACCCTGAGTTGTGACCAAGTAGACAAAGCTCTAGAAGTTAAAAAGAAATTTAAAACACACTGACCTACGTATACATATTTATACTATCAAATCTGGCTAAAAGAAGCACTGGGGTCTTTTTCTTTGTTTTGAATGTATGATTTTGACAAGCACTTTTTTGGACAAAATGTTGAAAACAAAAAAATAAAAGAGAAAAAACAAATAGAAATAGTTTAGTCAAGTTTCTAATTTTTATTCTTGGGCTCCCTAATAATCTTATAGCACCACACTTACAGGACATAAATGTCACCTAATCAATTTCATCTTTCTCCTTTTGAAAAACTTGTCCCTAAACCACGATTTTCTACACCATATTTAAAGATCACAAAGCAAGATTATGCTGATGAAGTTTATTAAAATATAAAATTGGAAGGCAATTCCACAAAAGACTAAAGCAAACACAAAGTACTAGAAATGCTACTTTGGACTTCAGGCTACTTGAAGATAATCTATTTAGGATGATAAAACTTAACATTTGTTTATACAAATCCATAGATGATTTGAACAAAAATTTTATGCACTATGTTTCTAATTCTAAGGATAAATTAAAATTACCAAGAGACACAATTTACAATGAAGTCATTGAAATGTTAGACCATTTTCAATTCTGACATTTCCATATTTTGGAAAATTCTTTTATCCCTAAAGATGAAGGCACAGTGTAGTACTGGAAATACTCCTTAAGGTTTAAAGTAAAACGAAGAGAGCCCTTCCTTGTTCGTGACTCATTGTTATCTCCATCAACAAAGCTATATTGAGAATTTCCTCTACAATTTGTAAGATACCATGAAAATGCAAAGAGTTCAGCAGAGACCATGATCTCAAGAAACTTACAATCTAGAAGGGCAGAGAAGATAGACACACAATAGGACACATACGTCGAATAACAGATATAAATCAAAGAGTTCAGGGTAGTAAAGATCACTTCAAGCTGGTATTGGTCAAAGAAGGCTTTATGGAAGGCGTTATAGTGGCTAGTATGCTGATGTGCAAATAATAAAACAGAGGACACTGCAAATCAAGTAGATGACACTAATGAAAACGTAAAGTCAAAGAAGTACAAGGCTCACATGGGAGCACAGGGATCTGGTAACCAAGTGCACATTAGTTAAGTCAGGGAGAGATTAGAGCTCACTCTGGTAGGCCAGGGACATGGTCTTGAAATAGGAACATTGACTTTGTATCAATATTGACAAAATGGACTGATGTTTTAAATTATCTTCTTTAATTATCAAATAATAGCAATATTAAAAGAAAAATATTTTATAATTCACAATTTCACTACCTTAAGAAAGCAAGTATTTTCATTACTTTATATTTCCTTCCAGGGATTTGTCCATATGGCTGAATATTTTTACCTAGAAGTTGTCATACAATTTTGCACTCAGATTTTTTCAAGGATATCGAACATATTTCTGCTGCTTTTTAAAATGTTCTCTGAGGAAATACACTTCCCTCGAAGACAGAATTAGACCTATAGCAAAAGTAGCTAAAAACGGAAATAATTTCTTGATGAGTTTTTATAACTACACTTCTCTGGAAGGTCCTTAAGCATATCCACATGTTCCACATCTTCAGTTTTTCATAGTGGCCCTGATAACAAATATTTTGTCCTATTGTCCTTTTCCTCTCCCCACCCCCACCTTTGGTACACTCAGATGTGAGATTTTCTTGATTTATCTTAATTTTACTCTGCATTTTTAGCAAATTGGTTTGAATCCAAGTATCCCCCACCTACTTGCAGTGTGAACTTAGATAACTCGCTTAACTTCTCTAAACTTTAATGTCACCCTCTGTATGATGAGGCTAATAATAATATGTCCTCATAAGATGCTGCGATGACATATGAAGGGTTCCATGAGAGGCGATGTGTATCGTGGTTAACAGCACAGATTCTGGAACCATTCTGCCTGGATTCAAAATGCAGTCCTACTCCTGGCTGTGGGAGCTTGGGCAAGTTATCTAACATCATCGTGCCTCATAAGAACGATGGGGATGATGATCATAATAATGACATGTATGTACTCCTGTCAGGGTTGCTGTGAGGAACAAAAGAGTGAAGTAGGTAAAGTGGCTTGCAATTGTGCCTGGCAGATGCCAAATCCTACAAACGTATTCATTATCATGACATAAAATGGTTGGCATAGTATTTAGATCACGGTTAGTAGCCAATAAATGGTAATTACAGATATTACTTTACTTTTATCATCTCTCTTAATCAATGTTTGGTATTCATGCCACTAAACCTGGGGGATATAAACCTAGTGTATTTATTAAACAATTATATAATATTTACCAAGTGCCAGGCACTGATGCAAGCACTTTTCGAAGAGTTCATTTAATTTTCATAAGAACTCTATGAAAAAGGTATTGCTGTTATTCCTACTTTACAAATGAGAAATGTAAAGTATGTAGAGGTTATATAATTAGCCCAATATCACTGAGAGACTATGCCAATTCATCTATCCCAGTGCGAGTGGCTGATAGAATTGGGATTCTAACCCAGGCTCTCTGGCTCTAGAGTTTACACTCTTAACTGTGCCATTGTGCCGTTTCCAAGAAAGGAAAACTTCCAACCCATATGCCCTTTTTCAATGCAACCTTCTGGGCCACATGCCAAGCACCATAAGCCCCCTTCTTGACACTTGAAGATCTATGGGAACAAAGTCTGTAAACATTCAGGCTCCATGCCCTGTGGCCCCTCTGCATTATATCAGCTCCCCACCCCCACCCCACAGCAGCCACACACAGAAGCCTAACAGTTTAGGAGATGTCTGGGAAATTCCAAAAACAGAAGGCAGATGAGAAGCAGTGGGGCGTTTTATCCATGAATGTCTTCACACAAGAATCTAAATGCTGATTGAGGGCATGTTGCCCTCCATTGAGGAGAGACCAGCTCATGCTGGCAGGAAGCTCAGCATTGACAACAACCCCTGAAAAGAAGGCGGAGAGCTTTGCCAGCTGGGGATAGACATCTGGCAAAGGATGAGAGGGACGCCAAGTCAACTAATCCAACCCAGAGCTGAATTTAAACACATTTCCCCTTGGTGCTATGCAAGAGCTCACTGAGTCCACTATTGGAAGAATAGAGCTAAAGAAATTCACCCAGAGACAAATCAGTTTCAAGGTAATGAGGGCATAACTCCTAATTATGCATCATTACGGAGGTCTCCTGACCAGAACATAACTGAGGCTGGCCAGAGTGTCTGCCTGAGCACACCTTTAGAGTCTGAAATATTGAGCAACTAGGTTTAAGATTTTTCCTCCATATAAGCAAAGTATAGGGAAGAACATTGACAATTAGCTAAATAGCTCAACTCTCTCTCACACACACACACACATAAAACTAGTTAAGAAAATGTCTTAATTTTTTTCAGTCTTAGAAAAAAGATATAAAGTATGTTTCACTTTGACACCTAAATTATAGCCTATATACTCAATGTCTCTTCTTTCATTTATAGTCAGTGATTCCAAGCGTAGACTCCCTATGTGCTGTGGTCTCAGTGCATTAAAGTAGCAATGAGGCCTAACTTTGGCACTGCACTCACAATTGCAGACCTTGAGTTCTTATCCCAATTGTACTTGGCATTCTAAAGTTTCTCTGCCTTTCTTAAGGTCTGCAACTGCAGTGAGCCCCCAACTCCAGCACACTGCCCCGCAACTCTCCCCAGACACTCTTGCTCCCTCCCCCTCCTAACCACTGCTTCAGCGCTCCGCCTCTCAGACCATCTCATCACTGATCTTATGAGAGACTGCTTCTGGGCCCTCTGTTTGATGGCCCAAGTGAATTTTATTCCTGGCATATATACCTAACCAGGCTTCCCATTTGATTGTTCCCTTTGTATGGCCTCTTAATTTCAACATTCTCTCAACCTCAGATAAGAAACACTCCTTCCATTGGCCCCAGCACCAGGGAACCTTCACAGGTGGGCCAAATGGAGCCACCTCTCCTCTCATCCTCCATCTAAGAAGGATACCTCAGAGTCACTGCTATCAGCTCAGACCTGACAGCACAGTTTTCTTCTTTCCTGAGGGGTCACTTTAGACTTTGAAATGACATCATATTAGTAGATACCAAAGTTCTGTAAGTTCTTTAGATTTAGGAATGCTGAGATTTTTTTTTTAAATTAGGAAGCATGTCTGAGTCTTACCATCATGTCTGTAATTGAAAGACATATCAAAAAAATATATCCTAAGACTTTGTGGAGGTAGGGAGAGGGTGGAAAGGGAACATGTGACAAGTGTGAATTAGGTGACTTTGAGAAAATGATATTTATCCTTGTTGGGGTTCATTGCAAAGACAAGTAATGGGAAAACTTACTTGAGGAACCAACAGTATGGAATATCTTGCTATTAAAAAAGGAAACTAGCATTTCAAATTCTGATCAAATCAAAAATGAGCCCATTTTCTTCTCTTTCGAAGCCCGTTTTGAGTATATATGGCTTTGTACCCACCGTCACATAGTAATCAAGAGACCACTTCTTCATAATAAGGGAATAGGCTGCAAATGTAGCTTCTGTTGCTTCTTTTTATCTTGGAACTTTAATTTACTTATTTTTTTTGTAACATAAATGCAACCAATTAAAAGTGTAAGTAATATATTCCACTTACTTCTTTTCTCTGAATTCCCCAGTTTTGAATGAACTCGTTAGTTGACTTAAAACGTTTAATTTCTTAGTTTGAACTTTGGCATTCTTACGTTCTCTTTTGCCATTCTAAGTGGTTACTCCTCTCTATGTTTTTCCTGTGTCTTCAAATACAAGTGCACTGTTGTCCTGGAATTTCAATTTGGATAAAACATACTTTGTTCTATATTTACTGGGAAAACAAGTAGCCCCAGGAAAATCTTTAAAATGACAAAACTAAACAAACAAATGCACAAAACCGTTATATAAAATGACTATAGAAGTACTTGATGTGATTTTCTGGATCACTATGACCAAATGTAAGCAACTACTGTGTGTATGTTTAATAACTTGGGGACAATGGCTAAAAGTACATCCTAAATTTATAGTGAAGTGGAGTAAATCAAGTAACTTCCTCTGCAATTCTCAACTCCAGTACACAAGTGTATTTTCTTAGATTCTGTGGGAGACAACATAGCCCAGTGGCTAAAGTTTGGACTCTGGAACCAGATAATAACATGCCTTTAAAGTGTTTCTGTGTGCCAGGTACATATATAAAAATAACCCACAAGATAGATATTATTATTACCTACATTTTACAGATGAGAAAAGTCAGCCACAGAAAGGATTAGTAATATGCCAAAGTCACAGAGTTATAAAGTATTAAAATCCCAGATCTCCTATCCAAGTTGTCTGGCTCCATTGTTCATCCTTTAAACCACTCTTTTATATTGCCTCACTTATCTTTTAATCATGGCTCTGCCATTCAGTAGCTGGGTGACCTTAGACAAGTACCCTCTCTGAACCCCAGTTTCCTCATCTATAGAGCAGGGACCATAATAGAATAAACTTCACATAATAGCTGGTCAAGAAATATCAATTATTCATATTCTTAAATTTTAAATTGGTAATAGACCAATTGCCTGTAAAAATGTCTACATTGCAGCTCTTTTGAACATTTAGCAATATGGACAACTTTGCAGAGCCAACCCTAATACAGCACAACAGATCAGTGTGTATATGTGTACATAAATAGGCACACATACATTAGACCTCATTTTCTGGGTTACTTCTGCAAAATATTTCAGCGACATCATTTGGTGACATGTTAAATATACTGTGCACTTTTCTGTCATTTTATACACTTTTCCAAAACAAATTTCCTTCATCATTTCCTTTTTAGTTTCTCTTTGTAGTCTCTGTTTCACTCCCACCATTGCATTAAAATTACTGTTATTGGTCACCAATATCTTTTAGCTACCAATTACATTGGTCTCTATTAGTCTTCATCTGGCTTATGTTTGCAGAGAATAGGACATGACACCTAGTAGGTGCTCATTAATCATTCACCATCGTCACAACTTACAGTTAACTGCACATACGCTGTCCTAAGACCTGCACTCTCCAAAGCTCTTTTTGGTTCTCCGGATTCCCCTTTTTCCACCTACCTCCATGACACATATTATTCCCCAGGGTTCGAACTTCAGTCTTCTTTTCCTTTCACACTTTGATTTATACCTAGGGAACCGGACCCATTTCCTTTGTTAGGATATATAAGCCTTAAACCTGATCTAATCCTGAGTTCTAGGTACTCATTTCCAACTTCTGGGCATTCTATGTGAATCTTAGGAAAGTACCTGAAATTCAACATGTCAAAGCAGAATTCACCTTCTATAAAATTTATTTCTACTTTTTTATGTCCTCTCAGTTGATGGCATCCTAATACTCAGATCTTCAAGCAGAAAACCTCAGAGTGGGTCTCAACTTCGTTCTCTCTTTCCCCAAA
This sequence comes from Lepilemur ruficaudatus, assembly GCA_963574885.1. Lineage (NCBI taxonomy): Eukaryota > Metazoa > Chordata > Mammalia > Primates > Lepilemuridae > Lepilemur > Lepilemur ruficaudatus. Next base: position 27,144 of record CAUYRT010022534.1, read on the forward strand.
GTCTAGTCCCCAAATTCTGCTCCTTTTATCTTTGACATGACTCTTAACCACCTCTCCCACATCTGCTGTTCCCTAGAACAGGCTCTCATTACTTTTCATCTGAACCATTGTAGCTGTCTGTATAAGCCATTCTTTTGTCTTCTGACAATTTTTCTGTATATTCTGTTTGCTACCACAGAGCTTTCTTCCTAAAATTCCCATGTGATTGTGTTCTCTACTTAAAACCCGGAGTCTACAAGAGTTCCCCTTTCTCCACATCCTCACCGGCATTTGTTATTCCCTGTATTTTTTTAAAAAGTCATTTTAATTGGAGTGAGATGATATTGCATTGTGGTTTTGATTTGCATTTCTGTGATGATTAGTGATGTTGAACATTTTTTCATATACCTGTTTGCCATTTGTATGTCTTCTTTTGAAAAATGTCTAGTCAATGCTTGTGTCCATTTTTCAATCAGATTATTTGTTTTTTTGCTATTGAGTTGCTTGAACTCCTTATAGCTTCATATTCAAAGGGCTCTATAAATTAGCTCCAGACTACTTGTTAAATCATGTCCAACTTTCATCCCACGTCTAATATAGCAACCATCCTCATCCACATATACAGATACCCTGTGTTAACAGTTTCCTAATGTAAGCTTCATGTTTTCTTCTTCACACCTTTGCTCATGTTATTCTCTCAGTCTGACACAGCCTCCAGGCTACTCTCCACTCCCAACAAGCCTCACCTATCCTTCAAAGCAAAACTCAGCTCAGAGGTTATTCCTTTGCTCTTTTTTTAGGCCCCCTTTTTCTATACCTCATTTGGCACAAAATAAAGTCTGCCTCATGTTTGAGTTACATGTGCCTGGGCAGCAGAAATATGTCTTAATCATCTTTGTATTTCCCACAAGTTCTAGCAAAATGATTCTATGTACATAGAAATTGAATTATTGAATTAATTTCTGTGGCAACAATGAGAACGGGCCTTGCAGATTTCCAAACAAAGAGAAAATAATTGACCAAGGGCCCCTACTAAGGGGTTGTGAGCTCTATGCTGCATTTCTACTGGAGCTCCGCCCAGCCCATAACCGAAGGTGGCAGGATTACTAAGGTAGGTCTATTCCTAGGAGATGAGGGCTTCTCTGACAGCCGACATTGATACACAGACTTGCTGAGCCTCTCCTCACATCACACAGAAGTCAAGAGCACATCCACCCAGCAGTCCCTCCTTCTCTCCGTCACTGCTGGTCTTCACACCAATGTCTGGCATCACTCTAGTGGCTCTCCTAGCTTTCACCAGCCATCTTCCCATTTATCCCACACAGGTATTTCCTCTAATAAAATTCTTACACATTTAATCCCATTTTGGCTCTGCCTCTTAGAACAGGACTGACCCAATTTCATATCAGACACAACTACACATTTTTCCTGAACTGTCTTTTTAAACCCTGTGCTATGGAACCCTTACCTTACTCCCTACTTTAACCAACAGCTCAAGCAATAATAATAGCAATAGTGACAACAATGAGTCTTTTACTGTACATGCACTCTCCCCTTTGACCACAGGGAGGAAAATATGACAACTATTCCCACCTTACATGATGAGAAAAGAGATTTAGAGAGGATAAGTAAATTGTCTAAAGTCACCCAGTAAATGAAAGAGAGCTAGGACTTAAACTCATAAAGCCTAAGTCCAGAGCACATCCTTTCAAACATTATACAATGCTGCTAAGTAAATAGCCTGCTAAATAAAATACATTGATGTGAGTTTGAAATCTTTGCATCCATTCAAAAATTTACAAAGGTTCACCTTACTGTCTACGCAGCTATTCCCAAAGTACCCCCAAACTCCCAGACAATATAGGATAAGCATGAACATCACACATAACTGTGATTCAGGAAAACATTTTTGATGTTGCATACATTCATTCATTTATTTATTGAACAAGTGTGTTTTGAATGACAACCATGTGCCAGGCAATGAGCTATGATAATAAAGAACACTGTTTTCTCCTTGAAGAAGGGAAAATTATTTAAAAAAAAAAAAACGAGTCCTATTTAAGCCCAGATCCAACTTCAAAATGATTCTTAAGTCCTGACTATCACTTAACCTTTGATTGTCACAAAAATAATTCTTGAATCAAAAGTTTCACTTCCCACCCATTCCTATATTTTTTTCTTTATTTAGAAGCATTATCTTTAATGAGTTGCCCTCTGCCAGGACCCTGATGATGGCATTGGTCAGAAATAGCTAATTAGGACAGAAGGGCTCAAGTATATTTCCACCTTTCAGCAGGTGTCATTCTATGATTGTCAGTCACCCACATTAGGAAGTGAAAGGGGTCACAATCAAGGTCAAATATAAATGGGATATGGCTGTTGCTACAGTCTCAAATACCAGTTACCATATCTTGGTTACCTTGGTTGCACTCATGCATAAATCACAATAGTATGTTAACTCATGAAGCAGCAGAAAATAGTGGAAAGATGGACTTTAACATGAGACAGATTTAGGTTTTTATCCTAGTGTACCACATACTGACTCAAATGATAGGCACATTACTTAACCTTTCTGAGCCTCTGTTTCCTTATTTGCTATTGGTTGTGAGAATTAAATGAGGCATTATAAGCAAGGAGCCTAGCATTTTAAGTAGGTGCTCAGTAAATACCTCTTACTGTCATTACACGTCTATCTCCCTTGCCAGAGTGTAGGCTCCTTCCTGACTCATTTCTAGGTCATATATCCACAGAACCAAATGTAGTGCCTGGCACAGAATAGATGTTTAATAGATGTAATGAATGAATGAATGATTTGTGGTCTAGACAGTTGACTTTTCAGATGAAAATTAGCATGGATAACCTTCCAGACCAAATCTACCTTCTGCCATGATTCATAAAAGCAATTCTAATAGCTCTTGAGCTTAATTTCAAAATGCCAGCTTTACTCTAAAAGGTCAATGCATACAACATTAGAATACAAAGAGAAAATTTCAGTCTGTCACCTTGCAATGGCATTTAAATATGAAAGGCCTGAGAAGTAAGGGTAGGGTAGAGTATGACAATGGGAAAGGCAGAAATATTATAAGAAAAAGAGAAAATATATGAAAACAATGATAATCTCATCTCATTTGAAGCACAGATGAATTAATTATAGCAGCAAGCAGTTACACGTTACTTTTCATCTTCAAAGCTCTGGATCTACTGCTAACATACCCTCTTTTCATGCAAACGAGGAAGACCCAGTGCCTTTTCCTAACATAGTCAAGGTGGGGTCAAGGCTTACGCATGTTAATACTTGACTTTCTTTGATCACAAGATGATGTAAGGAAAAGATAAGTTCAGTAATGTGAAGTGTAACAAAAAGAAGGGAGAGAGGAGGAAGAGAAGAGAAATAAGAAGGAAGCGATCAAGAGAAAAGAGGAAAAAAAAGAAAGAATATTTACTGAATACTTACATTCTTAAAAATATTATATACATATTATATACATAATTCCACTTGATCCTCAAAACATCCTTTGGTTTGTATATTATTATAAGAAAAGTCAGGCTGAGAAATGCTAAGAAATTTGTCCAAACCAAACACCTAGTAAATGAAAAAATTGGGATTCACACCCAGTTTTTTCTGACTCTAGAACCCAAGATATTCCAATATCCTACTCCATAAGGCATCCACAAGGTATTAAATAAGAAGAGGCATCTAATACCAGACATCTAATTCTGACTCCTCTACTTATTAACTAGGTGTCCTTGGGCTAGTTATTTGATAGTTTCTGCCTCAGTTTCCTCATTTGTAAAATGGAGTGTAATTGTAGTATGTATGTCAGAAGATGATAACAAAGATTAAATGAGCTAATGGATGTTCAAATACATAGTAAGTACAAAATAAATATTAGCTATCAGTCTCATAACAAAATGCGTGACTCCCTTAGTTTTTAAGTCTGGTTCTCTTATTTTATAACTAGACTGTGCTAACTCCCCATGCAGTCTTATTACCCACCAGAGAACAGACAGGACTTGTTTTAGTTTGGATCAAAATGAGATGTCATTGTCAAAGAAATGAACCTGATTGCTTTTAAATGTCATGTCCCCACAGTGAGATATACCAAACTATTCCCTCTCACTTCCATTCAAATATGTGTGAGCAATGACTTTTACTTAAATGCATAATGGCATTTACTACCTATAATATGATAGATCCAGACAGATAGCAGAATAATCTTCAGCAAGTGGCTATCATTTGATCCTGTTTGATTCTTTTGTCTGCTTTTCTTCATCAATCTCTCCTTATGGAAAAGAATCTTTGCTTTACGTCACTGATGTAAATTTATGAGACTATTACAAAGGTATTTTGAAGCTTTTATTGTTCATTTAAAATAATATCAACAATAAAAAAGCATGAAGTTCTCTAAAAATGATGTGGCTCCTCCTATATGGTTAGCCATTTTTAAATGCCTCACCTTCTAAAAGCAAACTGGAGCAGTGGGAAATCCTTCCTGTTACTTGAAGACGTGGAATGTAAGGACTTGTCAAGGCTTGCTAAACTCTGAGTGTGAAAAGATGGGCTCTGAGGAAAGGGCTTTTGAAATATTAAAGAACAGGTAAAACTTTGCAGCACTATTGATTTCAAAAGCACAAAGAGAATATTCAGAACAGGAAGAAAACATCAAAAAGTCATTGTAAAACATTGCACATACCATCTTCACTGTCAGTGATTTTAAGTAGAAAATATGGGATCAGCTTTTTTTTAAAAAAAAAAAAAAGCCTCACTAAGGGTATTTTATTGATGTGCATTCATTTACTAGAGGTCTCTTAATTCTCATGGGTTCCTGAAACTGTCAGAAATCCTGCAAGTGTGAATAGTGTTGTATAAGCAAAATTAATGTCTTCATTGCTGAGTGTGATATTTTAGGCCTTAAATGTTCCTTATTACCAGGGTTTTATAAAAATGGAAATGGAAATCTGTTACCATTTACATACTTCAGCCTACCTGACCTTAAGACATTATTTCAGTGTGGCATTTATCTTGGTGCTGTAAAGCAAGCACTCTCATCCATGCGCGAATTCCACATCACAATTTATCCTAAATAACCATCACCTAAGATTTAAATGTAAAGACCTAGTCAATTAAATAAACACTGCAAAACAAACAGGGCACTGTTTGCTTTCAGATTTATTATAATCTGACCCTTTGAATAAGAATGATACATGGGGTGCGTGTGACAGAGAGTGAGAGAGAAAGGAAAGGAAGCACTGGAAAGGACATTCTGCTTTTCCTTGGTAAAGTTCAGGCATCATTTCTACTGGAGATAGTCATTTTGTTTCCAAACACTTGAGACTAATTGCCGGTTTGCTAGGAGAGGATAGGGGTGTTATTTCCAAAGACACTGATGTTAAGCACAGTTGTTCCAACAGTCTCTCACAGTCACCACCTGCCTCTGTAAAGGCAAGTCTACATAGTGGGAGAGGTGATATAGAGAAAAAGGCTATCCAACTGGAAATTAGGACGCCTGGGTGCCAGTAGCATTAATGCTATTAATTAGATTGTGGCCAAAAGCAACTCACTTAACCCTCCAAGGCCTTAGTGTCCTATGTTAAATACAGAAGGTTGGAATAAACATTACTGAAGAAACATTACAATTCGAAACTTCCCTGGTTTGTCAAGATTGTCTTGTTGACAGAAAAGCTGAGTCCCACCTACGTTCTATAAATGAGATCAAAACTGAGCCACCACTGCTTTCAAGCTGTGACTGGCACTGACTGGCTGGCAAGGTGGAATCAAAAACGTTTCTGAATTCATTTGGAAAGAAAACTACTTTAATATCCTGGACATTTGAAAATACCTTTAATAACCAAGCCTGTTCTACTTTGGTTTGACCAAGGAAAACATTTCAATAAACTATTCATATATACAAATGAGGTTCTAATTCAAGCAATTTTGGGAAAAAAAAAAGAAGATGCAGTGAAAGAATATTCACGTTCCTTATTTAGAGTAATATAAATCTGTAGAAAAAGACAGAATTCTCAAGGTTTAAGAAACAGATAAGAATTTCTTCAGTTATTTAAAATCATAGCCCCTAAGGACTCTCAGTATCTTGAAAAGGAAGAAACCAGTAGACTAAAAATAAAACATTCTTCTATTCTCTCCATTCTGAGAGAAATTCCTTCATATGTCCACGTAACAAAATTTTATTGAACATTTCTGATTTTGTTGACACTGTACCAGGCTTATATAGATAAATAACATATGCATCTGCTCTCAAGGAGCTGACAGTCCTCAGTAGAGCAGACCTGTGACCAAAAAATGAGTATGCAAAGTGATAAATGCTACAAAAGAATTTTATGCAAAAATACAATGGAACAAAAAGGATGGATTCAAGTGGAGTTTTGGGGTCCAGAGTTCCCCCAAAATGTAACATTTCACAAATTTGGGAATAAATCAATGGTGGAAGGAAGGGGGGAGACTGCTTATTCTTTCAACATCACATAGCACTAAGTGTCAAGCAGTGGAGCTTATACTTCAGTGAGGAAAACAAGTACTGAGCTAGTAATCGTAAGTGTCGTGAGTGATACAAAAGAAGTATAAAATGCTAGAAGAGTATCCAGTCTACCTAGACTGGAGAATCAAAGCAGGCTATTCTGTGAAGCCCTTCAAGCTGTCATAAGGAAAATGAGTAGGACTTAGCTGGTCAAAGAATGAAAGAATTCAGCTCTAGTATGACTGAGGGTCACAAAGCTCAATGAAGGCCCTGGTGGCTGCAGAGCAGATTGCAAGGATGAAAGTGTTACAAGCTAAGACCAGAAAGGTAGGCAAGAGCCAGATCCAGAAAGGCCTCTCAGGCCACAGGAACATCCTACAGGTAACAACCTGGGGCAGGACAACAGTGGAAGGAGAAAGGCCAGTTATTACAACAGCCTGAATAAGAGATGATGGTGACCTGGACCAAATGGTGGAAATGAGGATAAGAAGACAATGATACACTCTAAAACTATGTAGGAAATAGATTAGATCTATTTCTATGATTGAACATGAGGAATAAAGAAAAAAAAAAGGACTTAGGATAACTCCAGGGTTTCTTCAATGAGAAACTGGCAGGACACTGAGATAGAGGCTACTGGGAGGGAAATGCAGGTGTGAAGCCGGCAACACCAAGTGTACCATGTTGAGCATGTTGTATTTTAGGTCCCATTGAGCAGTTGGTTAAAACAGCTCTATACATCAGAAGATGAATGGAAGTTGGAACAGAGATAAGTGAAATCATTGGAGTAGATCAGAGTGAAGTTGATCCTGAAAGTGTAAAACACACTGCGCTAGAATACCGGGAAATAAGAGAAAGTTAGAGAGGCAGCAGTCTGGATGCCTCAGCCCTGCCATGAGATGGGTACAACAGAGCCCAGCCCCTCCTTCTGAACTCTTTATCTACCCCACACCCTTGCTACTTATCCCCGTCTCAATTTGCATTCTGTCAGAGATGGCCACAACAGAGCAAAGCATAGTGGTAAATCCAGTATGAACTAGTACCACACTTTACAGTGTATATCACACATATCCAGTGTTCCAAACAAGTCCACACATGAGAATTTATAGGAAAGGGTTCACTCATTCATTTGCTCATTCAACAAATAGCTATTGAGCACCAACTATGCATTACTCACTGTTTTAAATACTAGAGATACAGAAGTGAGCATACTCTGCCTATCAGAGTTTACATTGTGGTAGAGAGAATCAAACAATAAACAAATAAACAAGTTTTCTGTGTGCTAGGAGAGAAATGACAAAGTGATGGGAATAGATAGAGAGCTAATTTAAGTAGTTTGGCCAAACCTTTGATTTCCTCAGGCCCCAGTGGGAAGCCAATGAATGTTCTACCATATCAGCTGTCTGGGGTGCTGACACACACCCTGTTTATATACCCACATTCTTGCTTGCTGGCTATATAGACAGCTGTCCTCTCAAGAATCCCCATTGCTCAGACCAAATCAGTAGCAAATTAATCTACTGAGCAGAAGAAGAGTTCAAAAGGGGTTACACGGGAGCGTAGTATTTAACAGATGAAAGCTTCCAGCATCTCAGCCTTCATGCTGGTTTGTTGATGAGTTTTTAATTTCTTCCTCATGGATTCTTGGATGAAATAGCAAGTAAGGGAAAAATCTAGGAGGCATTCATTTGACCCCTAAAAACCTGGAAATCTCTACCCTTCCCTGGCATAAATAAAAAAGGGATCTGATCAAGTAATGTCTAAATATTCTATACAGCATGTATCTTCCTGTGTAAAGAATAGCTTATTTCATAATAGATAAATGTGTTATTCTTCTGGAATTCCAATTTGGTAATTCAGATCTTAAACTTAGGCCACTGGATTAAAGCTAAAATTAAGCCTGAAAAATATGTAGCTACTGGGATTGGAGCCCAGCACTGTGCTTTATAATAAGATTTAAGAAGAACCATAAAATATCTATCAGTGGGCCAAAGAGATCTTATAATTTCCATAAGATCTCTATGAAAGTATACTTGTTACCTTGTTAAGGGAATGACACCTAGAACACATGCATTCTGAGGCAAAGAGAAAGTCTGGGCCAGTTGGGAGGCACTCTGTAGGAAGAACAGATCCAGGTGGGAAATATCTCAGAGGAAGAAGTGAACTCCCACATGGTAGCATGAGGCTATTGGCACTGGAAAAGGAACACCACTGGCAGGCTTGGAAGACACCAGGAGAAACAGGGGCTCCTGGAAGGTAGAGCTGGCAGGGACTTTCAAGTTCAGCAGGGCAAAACCCATGCTTGTGGAAAACTGGGCCCCTGGGGCAGAGGGAAAGGTATCTCAGAACATAGACAATGAAAGCTGGAAGAGACTTCTGAAATGCCACACAGTCCTCACTGTCAGTGGGTCATAAGAATCCTCAGAGAGGCTTCTAGAAAATACAGATTCTCAGACCCTTCCTTCCCTTCCCAACTGCCAACAACTTTGATTCTTTGTATCTTGGGATGTTTTCAGAAAACTCTATTTTAAAAAAAATTGATTTATATTATCTAAAAAATTTGAGAAATACTTTTTTTGATATGTGAATTGTCCCTATTAGGTCCTTTATTTATCATGCAGCCTCTCTATGAACTCAGACGTTCTAGTTGCCAGACTGTTCACTATCTAGTTAATAAACTCATTGCCTTTTTTTCAAATACTCTAGTGAGCACTTGATATGTGTCAGGAACTATATATGAGTCTACAAGTACGGCTGGGATGCAATCTTTGCTCCTAGGAGCTGGTCGCTGAGCAGACTGCAGCCTATCCATGATGCTGGCAAAAGGGATCATGAACAAAATATTCTAAGTATGAGCTACCCAGGGCAGGAGGCCCACGTTGCACTTTTGTTGACGTGGTCTACATTGGCTGTGCTTTTTGGTAGTCTTAACATACTAGTTCTAAGGACACAGAGCTCATTAATTAGAGAGCCGAGACTTCTGATCTTAATTCAATATATTTCTGCCACATTGCTATTCACCCATTTCAAAAATTTATAAACACTCTATAAAAAAGACACCTGCACTCGAATGTTTATAGCAGCACAATTCACAATTGCAAAGATGTGGAAACAACCCAAGTGCCCATCAATACATGAGTGGATTAATAAAATGTGGTATACGCATACCATGGAGTACTATTCAACTATAAGAAATAATGGTGATATAGTACCTCTTGTATTTTCCTGGATTGAGTGGGAACCCCTTCTACTAAGTGAAGTATTCCAAGAATGGAAAAATAAGCTCCACATGTACTCACCAGCAAATTGGTTTCACTGATCAACATCTAAGTGGACATATAGGGACAACATTTATCAGGCATCGGGCAGATGGGGGGGGAAGGGGATGGGCATATACATACATAATGAGTGCAATGCACACCATAGGGGGGAGGGGCACGCTTGAAGCTCTGACTCTGGGGGGAAGGAGGGAAGGGCAAGACACGTAACCTAAACATTTGTACCCCCATAATATGCTGAAATAAAAAAATAAATAAAACAAATTTAACAAAAAATTCAAAACCGATGTGCTGGTTGATTTGGGTGTCAACTTGACTGGGTTAAGGGATATTCAGATAGCTGGTAAAGCATTGTTTATTCCCAAGCTTCAGTGGGCACTGAGCCCATAACTCTTCTGCAGAAAGGGCAACCCAGGTGGTTTGGCCTTTGATTAGAATGATTGGGCTGCCCCCAGGATGTCTGTGAGGGTGCTTCAGTGACATTTGGCATTTCACTTACATTGAGGGTGGGGAAGATCCTCAATGTAAGTGGGTACCATCCAATCAGCTGTGGCCCTGATGGAACAAAAAGGTAGAAGAAGGGCAACTTCAGGCTTCTCTCTTCTGGAGCCTGCACGTCCTTCTTTTTCCTGCACTTGGGCATCCACATTCTTCATCCTATGGTCTCCAGAGCTTGCACCAGTGGCCTCCCCAGCTCTCAGGCCATCAGCCTTGGACTGAGGGTCACACCATCGGATTCCTCGCTTCCAAAGCATTTGGATTTAAACTGAGCCACGCTACCAGCTTCTCTCGTTCTGAGGCCTTAGTCTTGGGCTGAGCCACATCATGGACTTCTCTGGTTCTCCAGTTTGTAGCTGGCCTGTCGTGCGGCTTCTCAGCCTCCACATTGAGTGAAGCAGTTGCCCTAATAAACCCCTTCTCATGTGTCCTCTCTGTGTATGTGCCACTATATATGCCATTAGCCTGTCTCTCTAGAGAGCCCTGACTGAAACAGCCTGTACACTGGAATTAGGAAACACTGCTGAGAGAAACTAAAGGAGATCCAAATAAATAGTGCATTAATCCATGTTCATAGATTATAAGATTCAATATTATTAAGATGGAAATTCTCCTCTAGTTGTTCGATAGATACAATACCTATCAAAATACCAGCAAGACTGTATTTTAGAAATTGACATTCTAATCTTAAAATTTATATTGGAAATAAAAATGACTTAGAACAGCCAAAACAGCTCTGTAAGAAAAAAAAAATAGAATAATTACACAACCTGATTTCAAATCTTATCTATTATAATGCTTGAGTAATAAAGACAGAGGTGCTGACATAAAGATAGACATATATATAGATCAATGGAACATAATAGAAAATGCTGAAATAAACACACACTTTTATAGATTATTGATTTACAACAAAGATACTAAGACAATTCAATGAGGAAATATAGTATTTTTAACAAATTGTACTGGAAAAATTGTATATTAATATGCAAAAAAGAGTATTTGGACCTTTATCATTCACAAATATTAACTAAAAAGGGATCATGGACCTAAATGTAATTGCTAAAACCATAAAATTTGTAAAAGCACAATACATAAAAGAAAAATGGACAAATAGGATGTGATCAAAATTTAAAACTATAGCTCCTCAGAACACAACATTAAGAAAATGAAAAACCAAGCCACAGACAGAGAATATATTTGCAAATTATACATTTGAGAAAGAACCTGGATTCAGAAAAATGGCAGATTAGGGGTGGCCTCCTGGCTCTCTGCTCTCAGAATCAGAGTTGAAATAGACAGTCTTCTGCACGAGAGTGAACTCCACTTCCACAGGACCAGATTCGTGGACCTACAGAGAAACAGCGTGGGACACTGGACACCAGCGGAAAACAGAGGTGATTCAGAAAAATCTCTCACAGAGCCCAGAGAGTCAGACGCGTGCTTCAGGGGGGACCCCAGATCCCACCCTGGCTGGCGCAGCAGCTGCTGCGGGGCATCTGACTCCCGGGAGAACAATCCTTCCCCCACCATGCCCCGCACCCACGCAGGCAGGGAAGTGGCTGAATTCCGCAGGAAGCCATGGGGCAGGCAGATGGGCTGAGTGGAGTAAAAACTGGAGCGGGGAACATTTTGAACTCTCTGGCGCGCTCCTCTGAGCCAGCCCAGAGTGGGGGAGGACCCCAGCCGAGCGGGCGCTTCCCGCTGCTGCAGGAGTGAGTGCGGAAAGTGCCTGCTCACGTCTGGAGGCTTCCAAGACTAGGACAGGGAGCATATACCTTGGAGGAGACTCTGCCCTGGGAACTCGCTGAGGGTTCGCCAGGCACTGGTCAGACAGAGCCAGCATTCTTCCCTGCAGCTGAACAGTTGGGACTCGGAGGCCTGGGGTAGCTGTGGGCAGGGAGCACGGATTGGAAGCTGCCCGCGTTCCCTACCCCTCCCCCGGCTCCGTGGGCGCCTGCCGCATCCGCTCTAAATT